>JALBCR010003966.1:0-97544 GCA_030710515.1 Abscondita cerata | reverse complement strand
AAGCCACGTATTGCTGGAGACCCCTAATGAAGTAAAACCTAACCTTCAAACAACTAATATTCAAAACTATCTTATGTCAAAAAGAACTAAAGAAATAAAACTTGGCGTCATTATTTATTATAGACGTTTAATTGCCAACTTTGCCAAAATCACTTCACTTTTAACAAAATCGGCACAAAATTGACACAATCATCTTGAGTTCAAATCAGCATTTAAACTATGTCTACAATGCTCACTTTCGCTTTTTCAAATTTCAGTAAATCATTTACACTCACGACGGACGCTTCAAATCTAGCTTTTGGTGGCATATTATCACACGATCATAATCATGTCCTACACAAAAGGAAAAAAAAAGTTAAGTAGCTGATGCTCTATCCGGGATTTAAGTACTGTACGATCATGTCACGAAATCTCCGATGTTGTAGAAGAAAACATACATAACAATATCAAATGTACACCTTTACAATCACTCAACCTGACATGGGTACAGTAGAAGATTTTGAACTTTCCAGAGTCTCGACATGAAGCTATAATATCCGTATCCCTTAATTTTTTGAAATCCGGATCCGCTTATACACGGTGGCCAGAAAAATACGGACAAACGCCAGGTAGAACGATTCTTTGTTCAATTCTGAGGCGATAAACTTAATCCAAAAAGTTATGCGATCCTTTCTTAAGGCGCACGAGACCATCAAACCTTAAGATGTACGGCTAAAATTTATCAAAATTCGTCAAATTTATCTATGTAAAATCATTGTGGTGAAATTTAGAAATGGAATTATCTCTAATACATCGATGTCACTAATCGATTAATCTTTGTTTAATTCTGTTGGGTCTCAAATTCAGTGGAATATTATCCAGTACTTCTTCTAAAATGTTAACGTACTCAATTCCATTTAGACGATTTGGAAGAAATATTGGTCCAACAACTCGGAGATTTAAAATCCCCAGCCAAACATTTACCGAAAATCTTCTCTGATGTCCATTTCCCTTACTGCCTTGGGATTTTCGTCCGCCCAAAAATGAAAATTATGGCTATTAAAGACGCCATCTCTCGTAAACAAGCATTCGTCGCTCCAGAGAATATGCAATAAAAAAGTTCGGCTCTTCTTGAATTCTTTGTAAAATAATGGTCTCGTGCGCCTTAAGGAAGGATCGCATAACTTTTTGGATTAAGATTATCGCCTCAGAATTGAACAAAGAATCGTTCTACCTGGCGTTTGTCCGTATTTTTCTGGCCACCGTGTATACTATAAAAAAATGTTGGTGTAAGCAGTACGATAACATTGTCGTGAATAAATTTTAGAAAATCTGACAAATAGTAGCAGTTGCATCGGACACTAATATTTATGTGTTTATAAAAGACATACTATTGATTTTGTAAGTGAAATGCATAACATACCATAGAATATATTCCCTTTTAGAATCGGATGTTTAAAATAAGTAAGAAAGTGAAAGCAAAGAAAAACATCGATCAACAATCACTCTTCCATCTAGTGTTGCAAACCGTACTTTATTTTTCATCAATATATTTTATACTGTGTGAAGCATAAGCATACAACTTTTTATTTGAAGAAAAATATTTCAAAAATTGGAAATTTTCTTGCGTCAAGTAAAAAATTTTAGCTGTTTGAATTATGCGAAAAATCTAAAACCACCTCTAAATGACGAACTTTATCAAAAATGTACTAACGCTTCTCCAGGACAATATTTTAAAAATTATAATCTATTAACAGATGAATATCCTCGTAAGGACTCGTTCAGGTGGAGTGATGAAGTTAAAAACCACTACCCTGGTTTCAGTTAGCCGACGTTTCACCCGAACCTATGCGAGCTTTTTGAAATTGATAAACCTCGCATATGTTCGGGTAAAACGTCGGCTAAATGAAACCAAGGTTGAAGCAAGCAATCCTTACGAGGATATTCATTTGTAACTAGAGTTTTCTATTTTGAAAATACACATTTTTTTAAATAATATAGTGAAAGCATTACTTATTATTGACATTCGGTTCCTGAAAGAATTTTTATTAGTTTTGGACTTGTAGAAGCCGTAAACATAAAAAATTGTGATAAAAATAATTTAATATTTATAGGCGATGTTAACATTTGTCTTAAAAAGAAATTTAACAAGATACATTCAAGATACATATTTACAAATGATGAGCTTAAATAGATTGCTATCAAGGGTAGACTCGCCCACGGTCTTCTTCTACCATCGACCATATTTTTGCTAAGGTTAATTAATAGTTAATAAAGTAATTCCTTTCGTATTGCGACAACAAAAAACAGATCATTTTAGCATTGGGTTACATGTAACAGGATTTCATCATGTAGATAAATCAAATATGACAAAGCATTGCGGGAAACTAAAATTTGATTTATTTGATAAAAAAATTAAAGAAGTGAATTTTGAATCAGTAATGGGTTCCACAGACCAAAACACTTGTGCCAATAAATTAGTTAGTCTGCTTCAAAATGTAATGCGGGATACAATGACCGTCTGTTAGAACGGTAGTCGACAAAATAGCAAAACTTGTAAATTAAAACCATGGATGCAATAGTGCAATTCTAGTATCAATAACGAAAAAAGAAAAATTAAACAAAAAATTATATAGGCAACCCTTCAATGTACCTTTAAACGAATTTTATAAACAGTATTGTAATAAGTTGAAAAAAATAATTTTCGAGTGTAAAAACAATTATTACAGTAAACAGTTTTTTGATGCCGAAAACAATAGTAGAAAAATGTAACAATGCCTAAATGAAATAATCAGAGGAAAAGTAGAAAAAACAGAAATTTTGGAATTTTTTTTCGAAAGACAAACTGTTATTGGATCAGACGATTGTGTCGAGGCGTTTAATAAACATTTTCTAAGCGTTGGGGAAAAGTTAGCCGATGATATGAGATATCAACCCATGCAAGAGCAGGTCGTCGTCGGTCTTAAGGTAGGAAGGTTGGCCACTTTTAGTAGATTTACAGAAGAGCAGGTGTGGGTGAATTGAGGAGAGGATCGGGTTCGCTCACTCACCTCTGCAACTTGAGCCTAAGCTTCGGGACATTCTCTTCCTGTTCAAAACGGACAATTAATGTTCAGATACATAAAAAGTGCTTTATAAAAGATCTGTCCAACTACAGACTAATCTCCATGTTATCCGATACAAGCAAAATATTGGAAAACATTATCTATAAACAACTTGTCCAGTATCTTGACCAAAAGAACATTATTCCGCTTAACCAATTTGGATTTAAAAAGGCGTGAGCACACAAGAAACCTTATTAGCAATTACAGACAAGCTTTATAAATCTTTAGACAATTAAAAAAAAAAAAACTATAGTTATTTTTTAGATCTCAAAAAATGCTTTTGACTCAATTCCACACCTTGAACTCCGCACAGTAATTTTTAAAAGGTTCATCTGTAAAACTTGTCTCTCGATCGGTTACTAAAATAGCCGGTATTCCATACTCCGTTATAAGATCACGTAACCGACGCACTGTCACATAGCTTTTTATGTTTTTTGCGGCATATAATTTTATAAATCGAATGAAAATTGTCCGCGTGCACTCGGTAGAACGGACACTCGGCCATGATCGGGTGTAGTTTTCCAAAGTGCTTTCCACTAGGTGTCTTTACTAACAAACATTCCAGACACAATATTATATGTCTTTTCGGGTAAGGTCTCCTTTCCGGAAACTAAAACTTTGGATAATTAAATCGATTGTTTGATCTACTCCAAAATGCCCCGAGAGATCGTGAAATTTTATTAAAATACTTTTTCTTATCGTACTCGGAAAAATAGTTCTTGGTTTCTGGTTCCCACTAGAATCTCAGGTTTCTATTTTGTTTTGGTCTTCTTTATTTTTCCGCAGTATCGTAACAATTTCATCTCGCTTTGTATTAACAATATCACCTACTTCTCCTCCATTATACTGTACACTCCTAATCTCATGTCGTAAACTTCCTCTTTTCGATGTAGCGTCGGTATGTAACTTGGTTGCTTGCTGTGCGACGACCCAAACAAAAGGGGTTTCCTTCCGTGTTAGATCCGTGATGGGCCTCATTATCGTTGCATAACCTTTTAGAAATTTTCTGAAAAATGATGTTAAACCTTGAAATTTCTTCACCTCGTGTGCATTTGTATGCACGGAAAAACTTTCCACTGCGTGCACTTCATTTTTTCTGGGTTTAATGCCCTGTTCGGTTAGTTCAAATCACAAATACCCCACACTAGTTACACCAAAAAAACACTTATGCAATTTCATTGTTAAGTTTGCTTCTAGCAAAGTTCCAAAAACTACTCATAATCTCCGCAGCATATACTCCCAATCCGTAGCCGGTATTAACAAATCCTCCAAAAAAAGTCATCGCTACCTTATTTCCCAATGAACGGTTTTGTTTGAGGTAATAAAAAACGTTTTCGGTTTTGCTTCCTCCGTCAAGGGTGCTTAAAAGTAGGCATGAGCCAAATCCATCGTTGAACATATTTAGCACCCTGCTAAATTTTCGAACTGATTGTCCAGACTTGGTAAAAGGTAATAATCCTTTACTGTTTGATTTAACTTTCTGAAATCTACTACAAGTCTAGGTTCACCCATTTTCTTCGCCACCAAAGAACTGGAGACGCGTAAGTAAGGTGATGTAGAAACTAGATTATGGACGAGTTTCATTTAAGATTTTATGGTAAACAGCATTGGATTTTCCAAAATAGATAAAAATTTGAACTTATATTTAGATAAAGAAAAAATACTAAAATGGAAAAGTATTAATGCAATACTGTATAATAAACAACAGTCAAATTAGTGGAAACTAATATTATTTTACATGTATTATATATAGCTGCAATATTTTTTACATTATATCTTATAATCTTTTTCGAAATCGTCACTAAAGTACAAAAAAATCGGTAGTAAAGTAAATAAAATCGACACTAAACTAATTCATTATACGACGATTTTTAACTTCACATTTTCACCGGTAGAGATGTGTAAAATGTATGTAAATTTTAGAATCGCGCATGCGCGGTGGAAACATTTGACGTAAAAACAGCTGATTGCATTTGCGTTATCAAATTGTCAGATTTTGTTTAAAGTTTGGGATTTCTAAAAAAATGTAATATGTACCTCGGCACTAAAGTTCTTTTCATGACTCACATGTTTTATTTGCGTCGGCTGTTGCCTCTGCAACTAAAACACATTCGTCATGAAAAATCAAACTTTAGTGCCTTGATACATAAATAACTATTTCTTGTTTTTGTATTGCTAAAATATAACGGAACAATTATAATATAATATAAAAATATTTTGTTGCTACAACATAATGACGATGTTTATTTCTGCCTTATAATATTATGGTTTTGTACAATATTGTAGATATATAAGAATTTTAGATTTTGGTTATTTAATAAATTTATATTGTGACAATATAATGTACAAATTATAATATTCTGACATGTTAGAATTATGTTACTAAAATATACTTTTTACACATTGCGGTATGATATCATAATTTATTTTTAAACTTCCGCGCGCTTATCAAACTATATCATGCGCTTCTGGTAACCAATGGTATAACAATAAAACGTCCCTGGCAACAACCGCAAGAGTTAAACTGTTAAACAAACATGAAATTCTTGTCACCTTGTTATTTCGTTGTATAATGTGTAATGTGGTGTATTATATAGTTCTAAATCATATTCTGGATCTGCATTAATTAAAATCTAAGAAAATTAAGTACTTCAGTATGTTATAATTTAAGGTAGAATTACATTATTATTTTAAATGTCACGATCAGTAGCAAAGTGGTTGTACAAAAAACGTTAAGCTTCAATTTTTTGACAGCAATTGTAAAGATTTTGAAGGTAAAGCTTGAAAAGCAGTCTACTGCATATATGTTTGAACTGCCAGTAACGAAGAAAGTAGAATGCGTCACAAATTCCGAAAGCATTTTGAAAATATCATCAACTTAATTATGTTGAAGTAAAACATGGTTAGCAACGTTTTGACAAAATTGAAGGCGCTTAAAAAATAAGAAGGTGGAAATTCAGAGAAAAATTTAGACCGTGAGTAGCACCATTGTTTTTATATACTATAAATAATAATAAATAATGATTTTAGTTAATATAATTTTTTAATATAATTTGCTTAATGCTTTATATACAAGGTGATTGTTTGGAACCGTACATTAGAAGAATCTAGAGATGGGAAAATCGTATGGCTCTGAAATTTTGTTGTTTGCCAAAGTTCGTTGTGATCTTTGTAATAAAAATATTTTCAAGATGGCGGCACTTTTGGAAACACCGGAAGTGAACACATACTTTCTTATTTTAAATACAATTACATATTTTTTATGACTTTTTTGGTTTTAGCATCTAATTTTAAAAGAATTTTTTATCAGCATTCCCTATACTTAACTTTAGCCGTTCTTCAACTATTTTACCTTTACCATATTTTTTTACAATTGTAACGTCAAGCTTCACCAGACCAAAAATGAAAATTCGTTTGTTGACTAACCCTTCTCTACAAAGTTTAGCTTCATCTATCCAAATGACTATATTTCGTGAAATTTTCTCTGATTCATTGCTGGTAAATGAGTGTATTTCTCATTGAACGTACGGCAATGTTCTTTGCATAATTCTATTACATTCTCTATGGATATAAAATAAATTCAATTGAATATTGTTGATTTTTCATCTTAAATAATTTAACAATCACAATTATTCATAAACAGTATTGACAATTACTATTTTTTTTGACATACAATGTGAGAACTTTTTTCCAAGCTTTTCAATTATTTTCGAACGAATTCTCAACTTTTATGAAGATCATTAATAATTGTCGAAAACCATGGCAAATAGGTATAGGGAATGCTATTAAGGCTGTTCTCTCAGGGAGCTATAAAGTATGTAAATTTATCTCGCTTATTTTCAGAAATGTTTTCCTGATTTTGCACAAACATATAGCTAACATTATTATTTATGTCGTGCAGTAGCTATTTTTTTTATTTTCGTCTTCGTTGTATTTAATTTAATTAAAACGTAAAATAATAGAAAAATGGATTTTCTTATAAGCCCAAATTTCTACTCCTGCGCTACATAGATAATAATTTTCTGACAACCCTACTTTTTTTTTTAATTTTTACTTAAAAATCAATGAGAAAAATTAACATTAATTAAACGATAAATACTGAAAACTTTTGGAGAATTGTGAAATAAATGTACTCGCGGGCGAATTTTTCTAAGCGCCACAGGCCAGACTTGGAAGCCGATTAATATTAATAGATAAATAATATATTGTTGAATTGTTGATGTCAATTTTTTTTGTACATTACGTGCATTTGAAACAGTTTTAGAAACAGAAAAAACAACAAATAGCTATTTATGTAACAAGAAATAAAAATAGTGAACCGCCTACTAGAAATCTGAAATTGTCCCGAGTGATAGAACAGCCTTAATGATTGATTCCTTATTTAATTTTGTATGGAAATCGACGAAAAAAAGTAGAGCCTCGTATTTGAAAATATCAAGTTTTTGTGGTTTGAAATTGTCTTGTTTGGAAATCAAATTTCGGACACCCTGTACAAACTATATTATTTTGCATAATTGCAATAAAAAAATAATACTTCTGCTGCACACCGTCCCACTTGCAGCGGTATATCTGCAAAGGTAACGACGGTATATGACGTCTAGCGTGACGTTACAAATGTAAAAAAATATCGTAAAGTTAAAATATTTAAAGAACGGCTACAGTTAGGTATGGGAAATGCTGATGAAAATTTATCTAAAATTAGCTGTTAAAACCAAAAAAGCCAGAAAAAAAAATGTAATCGTATTTCAAATAAGAGAGTATGTGTCCACATCCAGTGTTTCAGGAAGTGCTGCCATCTTAAAAATCTTTTTATTAGAAAGATCACAACGAACTTTGGCCAACAACAAAATATCAAAGCCATACGATTTCCCCATCCCTAGATTCTTCTAATCTACGGTTCCAAACAATCACCCTGTATACATAAAATTTTATATTACATAAAAATTTTGTATACAACATTTACTTTGGTTAAACCTCCGCCCGCACTATATAATATTATAGTAACCTAATTTATGATATTGCCACAAGCAAATTATTTCATATTGCTTGATATTTTAATCATATGTCTTTATATTATGGTAACAATATAACATAAGATTTCCAATATATTGTAACGTGTCGTTTTCACGTTCCCTGATTTTAAATAAAAAAAACAAAACGATAAAAAATTTGAGATTTCTATAGCAATAAGGGCTATCATCGTTTTGAGTTTTAAGAAAAAAAATCTAAAAACTGAATTTTTTTAAAGGAAAATGTTTGAAATTAAAACTACAGGTTCTCGTTGCGGTATCGTTCCTTTTGTCGTCCAGATTAGTTGTGGCTGAAGTGCAAGTAATCTAGTGAAGGCATCACACTCCAAAATTTATGAAAATTGTTTTAAAATCCAAACCTGCTGGATTTGAGTACGTTTCATTGCATTAATGCAAGGATAATAAAGTAAGTGCCTTGTGTTTTAAAATTTTTCCGGACAATTAGTGTATTGAAATTCATTTTGACGTTTTATGATTTGTATCAATTATGTTAATAATTAGAGAACTATATTACCGCTCATGCTGTTCAATTAATTTTTCTTGTAGTCAGTATCTTTTGTAGTAGTAGGTTACCGTTTGTGTTAATGATTTTTATTTTTAATTCGTTTAACAACGCTCAAAATTAAAATCATTGCGTTTGTGAATTTCCACGCGCCCTTAGAATAGTTTTGCGTTCATTTTGCAATTGTTGTAAGCTAATTTGACCTAGCATTTTGCGTTTGTCCTATTTACAATTGGACATATCAAATTATAATTTTTTTAATTGTTTATTGTCAAATTTAATTGTGTTAATTAGATTTTTTTACCTTGAAGGTTTTGTTTGTTTTACCTAGCTTGAAAGAAAACAAACTGGCGCCCATTTTAAATATTGTTGATTATGTATATTTTAAGAAGCATCTTTGAAATAGTAAGCCACAAAGCATAAACCACCACACAAATATTCCCACGATCCTTTTGAAGGATTTGAAGCAATTAAAAAAAAAACTTGACGTTACAATGTTCAATATCTTATTGTTATATATATATATATATATATATATATATATATATATATATATATATATATATATATATATATATATCAAGCACTGTAACCGCAAGCAGTTATGGCTGCTTAACAAAGCTTTCATAGTCCTTTTTGGGATGGATTAGTTCCCGTATGCTTCTTAGTTTTTTCTACAAGCTTTTATTAGTCCTGGCATTTTCAGCTATTTTCATCCATTTCTTACTGTTTTTACATTTTTCTTTCCAATTTCTTACTCTGAGCTTATTTAGGTCCTCTTCGATGTTCTCTAGCCATCTCAACCTGGGCCTTCCTCTTTTTCTATCCTCTGTTGGTTTCCATTCTGTCAATATTCTTATTGCTTTCTTCTTGTCTGCTCTCATTACGTGCCCTAGCCATTTTATCCTTAGTGTTTTAATATGCGTAACAATATCTTCTCCTCTCATTTGGTCGACTAACTCAAAGTTCATTCTTTGTCTATATTCATCTTGATTATCTTTTATTGGTCCCAGTATTCTTCGTAAGATTTTCCTTTCGAATATTCTCAGACCTTCTTCCTCTTTTTTTGTCACTGTCCTTGTTTCCATTGCATATACCACTACTGGTCTTATCAGTGTTTTGTATATTTGTATTTTTGCATTACTGCTTAGATGTTTCGCGTTTAATAAGTTTTTATTTGCATAATAGGCTTTATTTCCCAATTATATCTTATGTTTCATTTTTTCTGCCCCACTGTTATTTTTATTGTAAATTATTGTCCCGAAATATTTGAATGTTTGCACCACTTCGAAGTTATAGTCATTGATTTTTAACAGTCTCTCATTTATGTTAACACTGTCACTATACTTTAAATATTTTGTTTTTTTTTCACTGATTTTTAATCCTTTTTTTGTTGTTTTTTCTTCTACTCTTATGAAGGCTTCTATCAGTCCTTTTTTTGTTCTACTTATAATCGCCACATCATCTGCCTAAGCTACAATTTGCACATTTTTAATGTTTACAGTTCCATTCTCATCTGTTTTCCTGATTGCGCTTTCCAAAACTAGGTTGAATAATATTGCTGATAGCGTATCTCCTTGTCTGACTCCTTCTTCGATCTTCAGGTTATCAGTTGTTTCATTTCTGACTTTCACTACTGCAGTTGTGTTTTCATCTGGATTAGGTTTATTAGTTTTTGCGGAATCTCTCTACATGACATTTCATTAACTATACTAGACCTTAACACCTTATCAAATGCCTGTTTGAAATCAATAAACAGGATATGAAGTGTTATGTTATACTCATTTGCTTTTTCTAATATTTGGTTCATTATGTGAATAGCATCTGTGGTTGATCTTCCCGGTCGAAATCCTTGTTGGTAATCTCCAATTATGTCTTCGGTATATTTTTGAAGTCTATTTTTAATTATTTTTAACAGGACTTTATAGGCTACATTTAGCAACATTATCCCCCTATAATTTGAGCATTGTTCTATATCTCCTTTCTTATATATTGTAAATATTACACCTTTCCTCCATTCATCTGGCATGTTTTCATCTCTCAATATCGTGCACAATAATTCATGGAGTTTTTCATGTAATATATCGCCACCATATTTAATATATTCTGCTATTATTTCGTCGCAACCTAGAGCTTTATTATTTTTTAATCCTAATATTGCTCCTTTCGTTTCTTCTAGATTTGGTTCAAGGATTATTGTTAGGTTTATATGTCTATTTATTATTGTACTCGAGTTTGCTTGGTTTTCATTCCTATTCATTCATTTTCATAGTAGTTTTTCCATATATTTTTAATTTCACTGTCTTCATATCTTGTTTTTCCTTCTGTGTTTTTGTATCATCTTGTTTTTATGTTAAAGTTTTTCTTTTCTTGTCTTATTTTTGGTAAAATTGTCTTGCGTTTTTACTTTTGTGTTCCTTCTGTATATCTTCCAGTTTCTTTTCGTACCACTTTCTTTTCTTATGCTTACACAGGTTTCTTGCATTAGTGTTTACTGTTTTATATGTTTCTTTATCCTCTTCATTGTTTGATTGTAACCATTTCTTCCATGCATTTCAGATCAATTGCTTCCCTGCATATTTCATCATACCAATATTTATTTCTTTCCTTTTTCTCTCTTCCCACACATATTTCTGCCGTTGTTAGTATACTTCCCTTTATTGCATTCCATTTTTCTTCGACTCCATTTAACAGATCATTGTTAACTTGTTGTTGTTGTTGTTGCAGTTTCTGTGTTATCCTATCTTCCAGTAATTTTTGAGTCTGTAGGTCTTTTATTTTATCTATGTTCCATTTACTCTTCTTACCGTTTTGGGCTTTATCTCTTTCTGTACTTTTGTTTCTTTAACGTTTACTATTAACAAAAGTGGTATGTATCTACAATGGCCCCCCTAAATGATCTTACATCTTGAACGTTCTTGAGTCTATCCTTTCTTATGAGGATATGGTCAATTTGGCTTTTAAAAGTTTGGTTGGGGTGCTTCCAAGTTATTTTTTGTCTAATTGGATGCGGAAATTTTGTACTAACAATAAATAAGTTCATTTAAGCTGCTAAGTTGCATATTCTATTTCTATTGTCATTAGTGTCACTATGTATGGTATGTTTCCCTGCTACTGATGTTATATAGTCTTCCTTTCCTATCTGGGCATTTAAGTCTCCGAAAATTATCAGTGTGTCATATTTTGGTACTTTTTCACATTCGCTTAATAAATCTTTGTAAAATTTCTCTTTAATCTCAATATCAGCTGTTTCAGTTGGCGCGTATATACAAAGATATGTGGTATTAGTTAATTTTCCCTTCATCCTCAATTTTGCTAGTCTGTCGTTTATAGGTTCAAATTTTATGATTTTATTTTGTAGCTGTGATATAATGAATCCAGTGCCGTTTTTCCCTTGTTTCTTTCCTCCGCTCCAGAATATTGTGTATTTATCTTGACTAATTTCACCCTTCTCTGCCCACCTTAATTCTTTTACTGCTATTATGTCAATCCTATACTTATCCATTATTTCTGTGATTTCCTTCATATTTCCCGGTTGTAGTAATGTTCGTATGTTCCATGTTGCAATTCTTGTTTTTTTGTTTTGTTTTATTTTGTTTTGTTTTTTATTTTTATTTTGAGTTTTAGTTTTGTTTTTATTTGTATTTAGTTTATTCATTTCCAAATCATTTTCATTATTCGTAGCCTCTTCTTTGCCGGTTTTCCTCATTCCCCTTCCACCGTCTTCGTCTCTTAGTTTTTTGAATTTTTGCTCGTCCTGGTTATCTTGAACGACCTTGTTCGCAGTTCCTCTTCATCGTTGTTGTCTGGCGATCTCTGGCTAGCGGTTCTTCCTTTTCTTTGATTTTCTTCTAAGCTGTGTGTCTTGGTCTCACTTTCTTGTTTCTCTATTTGCTTTAGATTATGTGGAGAGAGTTCTTTTCCGTTTACTATCAACTTGTTACATTTTAATATAGCGTGATGGCCCGAACTTTTATATTTTTTTCATATGTACAGTTAATTCTTTTCTTTGGCCGATAATTTCCTTTGAGAAGTCTTCCTCGAGGTATATTTTAGTACCTCTTAGTTTTTTGCCGATTTTAGACTCTCAATCTTTTGTTCCAGTTTCCCATTTCTATTAGTATTGGTCTTGTTCTTCCTTGATATTCTATTCCTAGTCTTCTTGACTGTGACATTTCTTTCTCGATGTTTATATATTTTATTGTTACATAATGTTATATTATGGCAATATAGTATATTATTCAAAAAATGGTCCGCCACTTGAAATAATATAAAAACCACATGAATATTCAACATATACAAAATAAATTAACAAATTTTCACCTTAAACACATAGCGTACGATTTGACGTTAAGAAGTATGATAAAATTTTGTTTTCAAATCTTTAAATAATATATTAAACTATAGAAGTGCAAGCGTACCTCATTTTTCCCTAAATAAACGACCTCTTAACTGTAGGTAAGTTCTTAAACACATAACGTACGATTTGAGGCTCACATGTTTGTCACGTAACAATTTAGTAAGTCATCGATTTTTTCACAATGTAAGGTTGATACAGTTTTATTAAGTAACAATTCTACTATTTACACATTAGTAAAATAAGTAGTAGTAATACTCTAAAATAGTAAAACATCACATTGTAAGGAACTGAAAATCACTCAAGCAGCTATTTAAATATTTGTGTATGAAAAAATGATAGAAGTACCGTTTTGTAAGAATGTTCGATCAAGCAAATAATTTCGAACCTTTGGTACGTTACTTTAAGCGATTCAAGTTATTGTAAAAGTAAATGTAAGGGTTTTCACTGGTAATTTACTAATAATAAAAGAAGCATCTCCTTTTAAATTTATATTATTTGAGAATTAAGAAAAAATGTAGGTATTATTTCAAATGAAACAATTTTATGCAACCGAAAATGCATCCTGTTATATAAGGTCTTCTATTCTCAGTTCGTGCACCATTACAATAAGAAATGGTGTGAATTTAAATTTATGCGACCCCGTTAGCGTCTATGCTGCACATGCATAAATCTTTCACAGACATTACTTTAAATTTACAGTCTTTCTTGGGCAGCATTGTTTGGGGTCTCGTTAATTTTGAATCGCCATCAAGAAGATGCTCATCAAAATTTATTGCTGTTTGCGGTTTGGCGTTCGTGTTAATTTTCCCAGTAACATTTAATGTATATTATTGCAAACTGTAAAAGTAAGAACTTGATCTCATTACTGACTAGTAATACTCAGGTAATAATATTAAAAGAAATAAATAAGTTTAACTATTTCAAAACTGCATCTTATAATAAATCTCAATAAAACAGAGTCGACTTTTATTTTGATGAAATGATGTTTTCGTATTACTTTCATAAGTTCGTTTCCGTACTCTAGAGGATACGAAACGGAAAGAGTAGTTCTTTCCGCACTGTTTTACGGATTAGATAAATATTAATTTTGATTATAGTTTTTCCCAAACAAAAGTAGGAGTAGTAAAGGGGATGATGGAGTGAAACATCTTGCCCCTTAATAAAAGTGTCGACGTTTCAACCGACGAAGGCCGGTCTTTATCTAGACATCTAAAGGAAGTTGGTGACAGTTAAACACTCCCATAAAACAAAAAATATAACTTAAAAAAAAATTAAACTAAGGAGTTACAACAACATTTATAAATTTTAATAATAAAGCTGCCAAAGATGTCTAACCTAAATATTACAACCTTAGACAAGACTACAACTGTTACCCAAATCTTTTTTTTTTAATTACTATTGCAGTTTGTCCATCGTTTCCGTCGGCTCCTAATATACGATGCATAAAAATTAAGTATCTACAGAAATGTTATTGAATTTTAAAAAATATATGTAAGAAGGAGCATTTTATTTAAAGCAACAATTTGGTACTTAGTTATTGGTTTTTTAATATTTACAATTGTACATAAATATTGAAATTACATACAAAACAGTTTCTGTGCTCTTCGTTACTGAACCTACGTTTCATTAAAGCTTTCTGATAAGTGAAAAAACCACGTCCTTAAGCAAACAACATCTAATTAATTGCGTTCTTGAAGATTATTGTTGAAAGTTCTGTCAAGTAATTTTAAAAATTGTGACATAAATGTACATTTAATAAAATATGTATGATATAGTCATATGAATACCAGTCGTGGTTACAATTTTCACCTGAAAAAACTTCTAATTAATTTACTCAAAGTATCTCGTTATATTTGTCAAAAAAAAAGTTTTTATAATAATGTCAGTTGATAATTACTAGGCATGAACTACCGTAACAAACAAAAGTTTTTTCGGTTAAATTTAACCACTTCGTGATACTATAATAGATAACAAATGAATTCGTAGTGAAAATACTTTTTAACGTAGTTTGGTTGGTAGAGACATCATTATAATATGAGTGTGATGAGATAAGAGCACGAATATGATAATGATGTACTATCCTAAGTGTAATATACAACGTTTTATCTACGCCAACAACATCGTTTTTAAATAATGTTAATTTAAAAAATATTGTCGAATCCATTAGTAAGCGAAAATTGCAATAGCCCGATTACAGTGAAAATCCATGGCAACGCCACAATATTATTTTAAACACCAGTGGAAAGTCACAATTTGTGTGTAATTTCCTCCATCAATTTGACGAAATTCGTTACAAAACCAAGTTAAAAACATTATGAGTGATTTGGAGAATCTTCCGTCCGATGTCGAATGGTCTACAGCAAATACAGTTTCAACTCTGATACCTGAAAAGTCAAAACGTGTATACTATAAAACTTACGAACGATTTAAAAAACAGTGTGCTGAAAAGCAAATCAAGAATGAAGCTTATGAAAAAGCACTTTTGACTTACTTTGAACACTTATCCAAACGGTTATCAAGCCTTTGGGCATGATATTTATGAAAAAGAATGTCGATATTAGCAAATACATTCAACGACAAGTTTTTGAAGAGAAAATCTGCAGGGTAGACGTTCTACAACGAACCAATGATAAAGAATGCCTACTAACAAAGGTAGGAAAACGTTTTCGTATTATCACAAAATATTAAAAAATCTGTAACTTTTTTTCCAGGTAGTTTCAATTTTTGGTCTGGCTGGCAAATACAGAAATAAGGAGCTTACCAATTTTCTTTTTGAAAGTGTTAAAGAAGAAGGAAAAGATTTTGTCATTTAGATACCACACACAAAAACCAAAATTTCTGGCGAATTTTGTTTAAATATGTATTAGTAATGTTTATTTAGTAGACGTTGTTAGAAAAAAAGGAGGATACTAGAAAAAATTCTGGGAGATGAAAGTGCACAAATAGGAAGTTCAAGCAGTTACATTAATACAAACTTAATGTTTGATGAAAATTTATCAAATGAGACTTTCTCCGAGTCTGGATTTACAATTTTTTAATTTAAAGATGTTACTATAAATGTCAATAAAATGGAAACCTGATAATCAATAATTTTTTATACAACTAGTGTTATAATGAGACTCATTATACAATTTTGAAATTTAAAAATGTTACTATAAATGTCAATAAAATGGAAACCTGATAATTAATAATTTTTTATACTACTAGTGTTATAATGAGTCTCATTATATAACCCAAATGAGTTACATAATATGGTTATGATAAAACAAGCGTAGATAACATAATATGAATTTATTTGGTATTTAATAATAGATAGTTAATAATCAAAAATCGAAAATTACTGGAAAATAAAGAAATACTTAGTTATTATACAGGAATGTTACAAACGTCAATGCAAATGGGCAAGAATAAAGTCAAAGATTTGAGTAACAATATTACTGCAATCTTTAACGTGTGTGAGACAAACTTCTTTAAGCAATTACAGTAGTTCTTCTAATTCATCGGTTAAATTGTAGTTATTAGTTGTTAAGTATGTCCTTATAAGTGTTTATAAGATATTTTAGGAAACTCTATTTAATCCAGTAACATTTGGTAAACGCCGTAAGTTTACTTAGTACTCAGCATGTGGCTATATCGCCATTTTGGACATTTTCAGGATTTTTCGTGAAATAAATCTCTTTTACTACCGAATTATGTATTATTTGTGAACGTTAACATCAATGTCTATAATTGTCGAACGGAAGTTTCACCGTGGATATTAAAATTTAATTGGAGTGTATGCAGTACGAACCTTTAAGCTGGTGACTCCGTCGTCACCAATAACCTCAGTCGTTGCTCTGGGATAAATAACTAGTCCAGTCATACGTTGTGTATCCAGTCATATAATATATCACATATATGCAAAACGCCATTAACCTCAAAACGTGTAGTGTATGGGCGAAATTGCAAATTACATTTTTTAAGAATCCAATTAAACATTTGGTTTACTATTTGTAAACTGAAGGATCACAGTCGTCAAATCGTTTTTTTCTTTTTAGTACTAATTTCAATGTTTTATGCATTCCTAACGCGGAAGTCGGTCAGCTGCACGCGGTAAATTAGTTTTGTTTCTGACGTTTGAAAAAACTCAAAGCGTCCGTGCTTACTTTATATCTTACATTATCAGACTGTGATTTTTTTTGTTACTTGTGATAATGCATATTGTTTGGTCTCTTATTATTGTGCAATTGTTGGTGTGTAGCTTTGATTTATCGAATATTGTCAAATTAAATTGTATTCATTTCTCTACAAGTATGTTTGTTTTGATTTTCTCAAGCCCTACAATTTAGGAATAATTACTAAGATCCTGTAGGTAGCATCCAGTGCTGCTTTAGAAGCCTTCGAATACATCCTTCGTCACATCTCTAGATCTACTCTACAACATCGGACCTGCGGGTAGGTTTCTATGCGGTTTATGAGTATAAAATTTGATTTCGTATTACATCATAACAAGAAACTTGTAAGAAAGTAAACGGAAAATAAAAATAGTACGTAAAATGTTGCTTTTTATCGGATGAAGATAAAGTGCAGGTTCAGTGAAGAAGTCTAAAATGTGCGGCAAAAGTAATAGTTTTTTTTTAAACAAACCCAGTATGCCAATCAGTAATCACACATTATTATTCTCCATAAGAAAAACCAAAAATGAATTCTTAAAGCGCTGTTTACCTAGAGAAGTCTCATTTATGTGGATATTTGCTAACATAATTTGTTCAAATTTTGTCCATGCATACATAAGAACTGTATCAATAGAGAGAGAAGTCTAAGAATGTGCTGAGAAAAGTAGTAGTACTACTGTTAAACAAGTAGACTTCAAAAAACTTGATCGTAAAACAAGAAGACTAAATTTTTTTTGAGAACGGATTAGTGCTTAATCAATATAATGGTCCACCTACAAAGATAACACCAAAAGCGTTTGACAATGTTTGATATATCATGGATGTAACTTAAGCACATCTCGAACAAGTTAAACTTTATATAATGACTTGTCGCATCATACCGAAGAATAATATTTACATCCTTACTGTGTGCAAGCAGTTTACCACCTTATTGAGACAATTATCCTGCTATGTGCATGTCAATACTGTCAATGGCTTTGCAACACTTTTATCAAAGACATATTTGCTTAAGACTCCTTATCGATGAAGTTTGGTTTTACATTTACCGTTCTATAATTTCACAAACTTTTGAACAATGAGTAAATAATATTGAAGAACTACGTGAGAGAATAGTTTGTGAAATAGATGACCTGAACACCCTTAACATGTTATAAAACGTCAATATGTATGTATAGTTGCCTATACTAAAATCAATTTTGTTTACATTAATGTAAGTCAAATGCGCGGTCAATGGAAGAATACTGTTTGTTAAGTTTTGTTTCATAAATTAACATTAAATTTTCTTTGAATATTAAAATCTGCTTAATAAGAACTAACCAAACAAAACCTCACTTAATTTTCTCACGTCAAAATTAAAACTGTAAATTATTTGGTTATACACTAAAATTTATAAAATCCCTAAAACAGTACGGAAAGAGCTTCTATTTCCGTATCGTGTACAATACGGAAACAAAGCTATAGAAATTGCAAAATAGAAAAATAAAATTGCGTTTTAGAAAAAAAATGTTTTAAACAAAAGCTATAGAAAAACTAATCAGATCTTCGGAATTATAAATAAGGTCCTTGTACAAAGTTTTATAAAAATGTGACGGGTGGTTTTCTTTATATCTTGTTTACATACGTACGGACGACCGACCGTCGAACATAATTTTTTTTTCATTATAATGTACTAACTCTAATCCGCCGGAAAAAGTAAAATTTTCGGCTTGAAAAGTTCTCCCATCCTTTCCCACACAGCCTGCACTTCGTTCTATTATCCCCCAACCAGTACCTATTTTCAACCTCCTCCTTCCCACATCTAATCCTTGTTACTATTCTTTTTTCTTCAAGCTCACCACCCCCTTCAAATACCTCGGTATCCCTTCATTCACTAACTCCTCATATTTTCAATTATATTTCCCCCTCTAATATTTTCCCTCCTTTCTTGCTTGTAAATATCTCTATTCCTTTGCGCAATTTCCTCTCTTATTTTTATTTCCTCTCCCTCTCTTTTTCTCCTTTTCACCTCCTCCTTCGCATATCCCCTTCTTTAGTAATACAGCCTCCTGTCCTCCAGTCTATAGCTTATCCTTCCATTTATCTTACTTCCCTCCACACTTTTTTCACATTCTCTCCTTCTCCTCTTTTTTCCATATTTTCCTCATATTTCATTGCTATTCTCCTCGTATGTATTCTTAACTTTTTATCTTTATTTCCTTCTCAACTATGTACCCCGGCATCTCCTTTCCAACTCTAATATTCCTCTCCAATATCTCTCTTGTACTTTCTCCAACCTTTCCAATTCCTTCCATCCTCACACTTTCGCCCCATATATCATTACACTTCTTATTAAGCTCTAAAATAACCACCCCTTTCTTATGACGTCATTTCGAAACACTCTCTCCACAAATCCCCACATTAGCCATATTATTCTCCTTTTTATTACTATCATTTTTGTCTTCTCCACATTTGCTTTCATTTTCTTTCCTTTATGAATTTCCTCACTGTTCCCATCATCCTTACCATTTCCATCCTTGTTTTCGCGGTTACCATCACATCGCCCGCGTACGCCATAACTAACACATTCACCTTCCCAATCACTAATTCCTCTTTCGTAATTTCCCTCCTATCTTCTGCTACCTCCTTTACCCCTCCTATTATCCTATTTGGCCTTTCTTCTTTACCATCCAATATCCTCTTAAAATATTCCCTCCACTCCATCATTTCTATCCTTACTCCTCCTCCTCTCTACCTCCCTCCCTCTTTGTTTATAAACTCCCGTGTTTCCCCTTCCTCCTCAAACTCTTTATCTTCTCCTCTATCTTTTCCTTACATAGATTGCAATAAAACAAGCTTATAATTATTTCTATATTAATTAAACTATGTTATAACGGCAGTTAATTAATGCAATGGATCACACAAAATAACATAAATTTACCAAAACGTTATTGCTCAAATAATTTAGTAAAAAAATTATCTACTAGTCACTGAACTTATTCAATAGTTTTTTTTAAAATATTATTTAACATTATTGTTACGAATGTTATGGTTGTTTTCTTTTCCTCATTCACAACCACGAGATAACTATAAACACAGCCAAATCGTATCACAATATATTAAGAGATTATTTATTTAATACGTACAGTTGTTATGCCTCTGATAAATACACACAAGTATTGCACGTTATCATTTATATCAACTCCTATTCAATGACAATTTCGAACTGAACTTAACAACTACATGACTTTTTATAGTATAGAATAATATTGTAGAAAATACTCTAACATTCAGGAAAACGAAAGTTCTGCTCGTTCTAGAAAGTTTGATCATTCTTAATTATTCTTCTAATTCTAGTGGCGTAACATTATTAACACTAGAATAGATGTTCTTAGCAAATTGATTCAAATGTAATCAAATTTTCTATATTAAAAATATATGTACTTTTTATTAACAAGTATTACATTAAAAGATTAATTATTATTACATGACACAGGGTATTTTTAACAAACCATATAAAATAATTGTTTCAAATTAAATTTTCACAAATTATCATAATTAAATACATTGTGTGTTTGTAGTTGTAAATACACAGTTTTACATATTTTACAGGTAATTGACTAAATAATTATTGATATTAATTTAGTAATAATTGAACTACTAATAATTCACTATATGAAAATAATTTAATTATTCATTTTATATGAAAAATTCAAACTTAATATAAAACGAAATTTAATCATTTAATTGTCAAAATCTAATTTTATTTTGTTAACCATACGTATACTTTACGGTTATAGAACCATTTATCATTTTTTTATCGGCGTATAGCAACATTCGATGGAAGAAAAATAACCATACGTGAGGTTTTTACAGTGTTTTCTAAGATTGAATTTTTTATACTTTTTGCTATAAAATTGACATCAGGTTTTTTGAAGATATTCTATCATACATCTTTAAAACAATAAGTAAATACATTACATTTAATTACTTTAATAAATTACTCTTTTTCTACAACAGTCAAAAAAGATAACATTTACGCATTAATCTTAGTGTGCAAGGTATGCTCTATTTTAACCGTGAAAAAAATTCGGGGCGAATTCGGTTAATTAATTTTAAAATTTGACAGAACATTTTATCTTAACCGGGCCCCTTAAAGCTTGGAGAGAAAAAACCGTAGCGTCCTCTCTTGACCTTAACTTGAATTTAGTATTCAATTTTCAATGAAAGTCTGCAATTGTAGAAAAAATGTTGTTTGCATTCTGGGTGCAAAGCAAAGGTTTTTTGAGTTTGAAAATTTGTCGAAACCGAATAACAAAAATAAGTATTTAAATATGGGTGTGCAAGGTATGCTCTATTTTAACCGTGAAAAAAAAAGTGTAAAAGGATTTTCGCGGTTAAACATTCCCGTCGTGGTCCCGAATATCGGGGGAAATTCGGTTAATTAATTTTAAAATTTGACAGACATTTTATCTTAACTCGATCCCTTAAAGAATGGAGAGAAAAAACCGTAGCGCGCTCTCTTGACCTTAAATTGAGTCTAACGTTAAATTTTCAATGAAAGTCTTTAATTGTAGAAAAACGTTGTTTGCATTCTGGGTGCAAAACATAGGTTTTTTGAGTTTGAAAATGTTGGGTATTTGTCGAGACCGAATAACAAAAATAACTATTTAAATATGAGTGGGTCATATCATCGTATCTATTTTTAAATGTCTTTAAGGAGGGTGCACAGACAACAGAAGCAGGGAAATTATTCCAACGTAAAAATACTCTGTTAGTTAAAAAATTTTGGCAGACACTAGTTTTAAACTTTTTAGTTTATGTTCATGACCTCTAACGCGAGGATTAGTATTATTAGGCACAAACAGGAATGATAAGTTACAACCAAAAAAAGATTGAAAACAACGGTACGTCACTATTAGATCACCCGCGTTTTACGATCAGCAATAGTTGTGAGGTTGCACATATGTATAAAGTCTTTCTTCATAAGAAGGTCTGAGTCAACCAAACGGCAAACGTGTTGCTCGACGTTGCACCAATTCAAGTAAGATTTTGTCCCGCACCAGATCTGCGTTCCATACCGGACTCGCATACTCTAAAATCGGTCGCACATAGCACTTAAAAAGGTACATAAACGTTTGGAACGGCACTTTCTGAAACGATTTATTTAGGAGGAAATAGCACTGTTTGCTTTTCTGCAAATTGTAGATATGTAGTCAGACCGTGACAGATTTGCTGACACAATTACTCTAAGATCACAGGTGCTAGAGGGCATCCGTTGATAGAGTAAGGCATGCGTGGGTTATTCTAATACGGACCTAATACGGATTCCAGGGGTACTCCACTAACCACAGGACGAAACGACAAGTGTTGGTTGTCAACTCTAACATAGAATCTTTGGTTTGAAAGAAATGTTCAATCCAGGCAAGTAAGTTTCCACGAATGCCCAAATTTTCTAATTTGTATAGTAGGCGATTTTTCGGTACTTTATTAAGCGCTTGGCGTAATCGTGGTAAATAACATCAATAGGGCATTTATTATCTAATTCAATGGTCCAGACACTTAGACATGTTAATAGGTTTGAAATCGCAGATCTTCCCGGCACGACGCGATTGGAAGAAGGCTGATCGGTCTGTAATTGCTAGGGTCTAATTTATCATCATCATCATTTTTAAGATTGGCATGACGGAAGCAGTTAACCATGCTTCAGAGATTTGATGATATTGGAAGGATGATCTTATCAGTAAATATAACGGTTGCAGCAAACTAGTACCACACTTAACAAATACATTAGCCGGTAGACCGTCAAGACCAGAGGTCCTTAATTTTTTACATAATTTATAATTAATTGTTGACTGAAGTCGATGTCACACAGAGAAATGTTCTGTCGAGAGATAGATATACTGGGATATGCCAGACTAACAGATTCAAAACTGAAACTATTTTCAAATGAACTTGCAAGTAAATCTGCAGTTTCTTTGTTTGTTAAGCAAAATGTCGAGTCATTTTTTTTTCAGCAACGGAATCTTTACGGCTGAGTGAAGGGTAGTGCGCATGTATTTAAATAATTTCTTTTTATTGTTGCTCTTTGCAATGGACTCTTCGTAATTAATACGTTAATAGCACGTGATAAAAACTCTAAAAATTTTCTATGTGATCTATAATCCGCAAGATCACTATTACGTCGAAATCTGCGCCATCACTTTTTCTTACGTTTAATCATGGTAAGAATCTCGTGATTAATTCTAGGTTTTAGATTATTTTGCTGGAGAGATTTTTCCCGAGTTTTAATTTAATGCTTTCAGAATTCAATACAACTAAAGGTGTTCTACTTAAAACAACAAAGTTGTTCATCAATTTATTTAAAATCTGCAGTATAGAACGTTAGATAAAGTTTGGATTCACCCATTTGTTATTGCAATTTATTGGTTCAAAATTTGAAGTTAGGACATCAACAATGCTACCTACCCAACTAAAATTGATCAAATATTAACATTTTTATCTCTTGAAAAAAGTACAGGAAATTTTTGATAAACTGAAAAAATCTAGGTTTTTGCGCTCAACTCTACATTGCTTCGACACCAATAAATATATAAGATCATATAGAAAGTGCGGTTCGAGAAAATTTGCTGGAAAAAGTAATAGAAGTAAGTTGATAGTTCCTATGCTAAATTTTTCTGTATAATTAATATTTTTGGAGATATTGTTAAGCAATTTGTGTCACGTGAGTTTGATATCTCATTAATTATTTATTGGGTCAAAAATAGTTAAAATAATAAGAATAATAATTAAATGACATACCAAAAATGCAATTATTACACAATGATATTACTCTTTACTTTTTATAGTAATAGGAGGACTTTAAATTTAAACCATATTTGATATATTATCCAATCAATATTTTGTTGTAATAAAATTATTTATAAATAATAACATAAAATAATGCGTAAAGAAAATTGTCTTAATTGTGTTATTTTGTGCATAAAACTAAATTAACAATTTAGAAAATGTTGCAGCTCAAAAACATCAACATCTCAGATTATAGAAATGATATAAAATTTAAAAATTAATTAATTAAACAAAATAAAACTTAAAAATTTTAATAGAATGTAATAGAATTTTTTTTCTTACTACTGAAATAACAAGCTGAGTTCTTTTTAATACAATTCATGAAAGCGTGAATCAAAAAATTGTACATTGTTTAATTCACAGAAATTTATTAATATTTGTTTAATCAAAATATTTTATCGTCTACAAGTAATATTGTGACTAAAGCAGGACAGCAGTTAAGTTTATTAGTTTTACAAGAATGTCGGCTATTCCAATTTCCCTGGTCAGGGTTAAGTCTGAGCTTCATAGATCATTACTAACCTTGCATAAAAGCTTTCATTAGTTGTCCTTTGTGTTAAACAAAATAAATGTAATAACATTGTGTAATAACAGGAAAACCAATTTAATTCATACTTTCTTTTTAAATATTCTGTTACATGACTACTACAAAAAAACATAAACAATCTGATGTTTACTTTAGTAATTGTCTTTTGCGTTTTTATGTTTTTATTACGCATTTTATTTTTTGTAGATATATATGAACACATACATACATTTTCTTACATAGGTAAAAGATTATTTTTGAAAATACTCAGTCGTTGGCTCAAGACATATTTTTTGTTTATTTATAATCTTCTAACTCTAATTTGCTAAGAAAAAAAAGAAATTGTTAGTTTTCATAACAAAATTTGGTGGTTAGGAGTCATTTTTTTGTACTAAAATTTTGAAAAACTAATGACATCATTTAAAAATTGTATCATTATTATCCCAGTATTATCAAAATTGAACATAATGACTGCAGAATCAACTAAAGAAACAAATGTGGTTAATTTTAAACAAAAATAAACTAAAAAACTTACTCAAAATCTTAAATGCAATTAATTTACAAAAAAACGTTGTGGATTTTTGAAGTTACATTTATAGTCAATTTTCGTAATTGGTATCTAAGTAAAATGTCGAGAAAACCGTGCTTTTTCTAAACAAGTTCTATGGACAGAGAAAATGTACTTTACTAATTGAATTTTCAATAAAAATAATTATTATTGGGCTCTTGCAAACCAAAATAAATGTACGTGAACTACGTATAGTTTAGTGCACAAAAAAAAGTTTTAAACGGCTGCGACTGGTAAAAAGTTTAGTTTAGAGTATAACTAATACGTAAAAAGTAAATGTAACAAAAAATGAGTGGAACTATGCAAATGGGGTGGGTTTCTAGGGGTGGAAAATGTACTTTTGCAAATTTCAGGCAGAAAATGACTCTCTAGCGCAAATGTGCTACAAAGAAGTTGTCGATAATAGAAAAATGAATAACATTTGTACAGAACATTTTTCAACATAACCTCAAATTCAAGATGAAAATCGCTAAAAACCGTTTTTTGGTTTTTGAATTTTTTCTCTGGCAAAAAAGAGCACTCTGCATAAACTTTGGTGAAAGTACACCTTTTTTTATACTACATAAGCGCGGTTTTTTTTCACAATAAAAAAAAATTAGTTTCCAAGATATTTAAGATTTTCTGAAAAAAAGAAAATCTTTAAAAAAAATTTTCGATTTTCGAAGTCTGCACCGGCGTATTTCCTTCGTTGGAATGTCTACTTTAATATGGTATGTTAGGATCGAATTTTGCATTAAATCCGTTAAAATGCAAAAACAAAAAAATCGATTTTTCGGTATACGTATTTTTTAATATGTAATTATATGTATGTATTATTTAAAATTTTTTTATTACTTACGTAAAAAATAATTCTGTTACAGGTATACTTCAATAAAATAATTTCAATTTATTGTAATTAATTTAAAACAATGTATTTTTTTATTTACAAATTAACACTGGGCCACCTACAAAAATATTGATGTTAAAAAATGTATTACATTAAACTGATGCATCTTCTTCAATACAAATTTTATTATCTGAATCTAGATTAGTTTCATCTACTACCAGTTCTTTGTCTTCATTATGACAAGGTGGTGGTTCTTCAACAATCAGCTCATCATTTTCGTCATTATATCTTCTCTATTAGTACCACTGTTCCCATGACAATTAATGCACATGTTTGTGCATTTGGTGCCGTGTTTTCGGCAGCCACTTTTTTTTGAACAGTCCCTGACTTTTTGTTTTTTTTTCATTCTATTTTCTGTAAATAATGACAGAATGAATGAAACGAGTTCATACTGCAAAAAATATTTCAAGTCATCTTTACTGTTTATCTAGTACAGTGAAATCCTTTGAAAAAATAATAGAAGATTAATTACTACTGTTTCACCATTAACTTTTACTGATGACTGAACGACTTTAATTCCGTTAATCTAAGGATCTTCACACATTTTTGTGTATAAGGACTCATTTGACGTTTCAGTTTTTAATATTTTATATTCCATAAAATTTTAATACTAAACAATATTATTTTTTTATGTAAGTAATAAAAAGAAATTAAAAAGTTTTTTTTTTCGTTTATTTCCACAGACAAAACATATTTGTATAGGACACGTCATAAATAAATTAAATATTAAAATTACAAATAAGTACTACAAATCTATTGACCAGAACTCGTTAACATTATAAAACAGCCATTAACCAGAAAAGTAGAAAGTTTACTTTTAAATATTACATAGGTATCAGACTTCTTAATGTGATCAGGTAATTTATTAAATATTTTCTCCCTATAACTTTGGGTGACCTTTGTTGTTGCTTCCAACGCAAGAGGGTAATCTAAAAGATTATTATTCTTAAATTATGTTTGTGAATTTCATTATTTTTTATGTATGTTGTAGAATTAAGATAAATGTATTTACACAACTCAAAAATTAGTAGGCTTGCAAGTGTTAAAATGTTTTGTTGCTTAAAAAACTCTCTACAAGAGTACGTGTAAGGTAAGCTCCCAATTATCCGCACTAATTTTTTTTGGCATTTAAAAACTTTATCAGCCATTGTTGATAAAACCCCAGAATCCAATAGCATATCTAATGTGTGGTACCACTAAAGACTGGTATGATGCCATAAGTTGTTCAAACGTTAAAACAGTTTTTAAGTTTCTAAAAAGATACGTCATTGAATTTAATTTTTTATTAACTCTGAACAATGTACTTTCCAATTGACATTTTCATCAATTTTAAGACCTAAAAAATTCATGTAATTTTGCCTTAGGACGTTGTTGTTGCTAATTTTTAAACTTAGATCCATATTTATTTTGTTTTGAGAAGTATGAAATCTTATGTAGCCTGTTTCTTGGTATTCAAAGAAAGAGAATTGTATTAAACCATGACGATATTGATTCTAGGTTGTTATTACAGAGATTTTTTAACGTGTCGTTGTCTCTATATGAGATTAATAGAGAAGTGTCATCTGCGTAAAGAGTACATAATACATTTTGAGATACTGCATTGTTAATTTCTGTTTATATAGAAAAGAAACAGAACAGGCCCTAACACAGATCCCTGAGGAACTCCGCTTTTAACTTTTATCATTTGAGATTTGCCAAAGTAGTATTTTTCATGTGAATGGTGACTCACCGTAACAAATTGGTATCGATTTTTTAAGTAAGTTTCAACCCAGTTTAAAAAGCAACTCCTCTGATGCCATGATATTCAAGTTTACATAAAAGATTGTCATGCTCTACACAGTCAAATGCTTTGCTCAGGTCACAAAAAACTCCCTACCGGGCACTCTCCAAGTTCTAAAATTGCATTAACTTATCATAAAAGCAGTATAAAGCATCAATTGTTGATTTTTAGGTTGAAAACCAAATTGATTTGTTGACAAAATATTGTATTTTTTATGAATGACTGCAGTCTACTTAAAAACAATATTCAAAAATTTTTGCAAATACTGAGGTCGTGGTAATCGGTCGGTAGTTAGATATATCTTGTGGATCGCTATTTTTGTGTAAAGGCACTATGTTGCTTATTGTTAACGCATTTGGGAATATGCCTACCCAGAATGAAAGATTTATTAAGTATAATAAAGGATCAACTATGACATCATGAATTTTTCTTATTAGAAATGCCGGCACATCATCAGGACCAGACAGTATTTATTTTTGATCTTGTTTTTCATTATATTTAAGATTTCATTTTTTATCTATTGGGAATAAAGCGATAATACATATAAATACGTATTAAAAATACCTATACCGAAAAATCGTTTTTTTTTATTTTTTCGAATTTTAAGGTGTTTATTGCAAAATTCAACCCTAACATAAATAAATCATATTAAAGTAAAAAACAAAAGACGCTGGTGCAGAGTTCAAACATTGAAAATTTGTCTGAAAGATTTTTTTTTTAATTTTTTTTGCGGAAAATCTTAAATATCTCGGAAACTAATTTTTTTTAATTGTGCAAAAAATCGTGTTTATGTAGTATAAATAAAGTTTCATGCAAATTGCATGTTTCTTGCCAGAGAAAAAAATTCAAAACCAAAAACGGTTTTTTAAGGTTTTCACCTTTAGTTTGAGGTTATGTTGAAAAATGTTTCGTACAAGAGTTGTTCATTTTTTTATTATCTACAACTTGTCTGTAGAAAATTTTGCGCTAGACAGTCATTTTCTGCCTAAATATCGCGAAAGTACATTTTTCATCCATAGAAAACCCATTTCCATAATTACACTCATTTTTGTTACATTTATATTTTACGTATTAGTTACACCCCAAACTAAACTTTTTTATCGGCCGCAGCCTGCTAAAACTTTTTTGGTCAAAAAACCTAATTTCACTGGACTAGTAGGTTCCAAATACGATTTGTTCTAATGTTGAGCCGGAATTATTTGTAAAAATATTTTTTTTCTACAATTATTAGACGTTTCAATTTTTATTAGACTTAAAGTGATCGGATATTGTTATTAAATTTAGTCTAAAATTTAGCTTTTATTTCATAACTTTGCCTTGTAAAATATTGTAATTTTCTTCAAAAAAACTTTACTGTTTAGCACACAATTAAAAAATTTGTAAATTTCAATAAATAAAAAATCCAATATGACGACCATTAGAAAACTTAAAGTTAATTATGTTTCTAGAAAGCTGAAACCTCGTAGAACAAAAGTATGTACATAGTCCTATTAGCGTAAAAAGTGCTTTAAAATTTTTTTTTACGGATTTCAAAAACTTTGAAAATAAGAAGTTACTTATATCAACGTTTCAAAAACGTTTTACTTTTTTCAACATATCCGGCAAAACTGTACTTTTAGTAGCTAGAAAGTTAAAGAAGATTATCTGTTTAAGGGGACTTAAAAATTTTTTTATTTCTTATATTTGTAGTTTGTTTGATTCTGAGTATTTTGATATACGGTGCATAATATTTTTCTGTGTATAAAGGCGCTATTTAAAAATTATAAAAAAAGTTGACAGTTGGTAATAAACATTCTTGTTGCTTACAAATGCTAGGATTTGCTTCTCTATAATTCGTTATAGTTCAGACAAGCTAGCAGTATTCTGTGTTGCAGAAGATTTGTGTTGGTACAACTGATTCTTAGCCAAACAGATGCTGGTTTGTCTGTTGTTATTTTGTTAGTGTTTTGAGGTTAGTTTGTGAGTTTTGTTAGCTGTGTTTGAGAAGTGATTTGTTTCATAAAGTGAAATGGGTAATAATAATAAAGGTAATAGAAGGAGGTCCTTGTTTAAGAAAAGGAAATATGTTGGCAGGCCCAAAACACCAAAAGTAAACAGTGAACTTGTTTCGGATGGAATTTGTAGCCTACCCCTGGGCTCAGGTCCCTCAAGTTCTGAGGTAGGCCTAGGCCTAGTAGCTCCAGGGCCTACAAATTTGCCAGTTTGCAGTGCTTTTAAGAAAAAACTAGGAGATTTAGACTCGAAATATGATGTTTTCAAAAATGAGGCCATGGATGAAAACTCAAACGTGATTGTAAACTTGATACTTTTGTCTAAAGTTCTAGAAAAGTCAGTAAAGGGTTTGAAGTGCGATTCGGTCGGAATGAAGCTCACTACTTGTCAAAACTCTGGATTGTGTTCTTATATGAACCTGGTATGTTGTACTTGTAGTTATATGGTTAGTTTTAAATCTTCTAAGACTGTGCCAAACCACCCAAATTTGTATGACGTTAACGTTAGGTTAGCTTATGGAATGCGGTCCATCGGAAAAAGGCAAAAGGCTGCTGATGTTCTGTGCGGAGTGATGAACCTGCCTACACTTCCAACCCGTTTTGACAATTATATCCAATTGTTGGGCTCAGCAGTTGAAGATGTTTGTTTTAAGTCTATGGACAATGCATTAGAAGAAGCTGTCCGTGAAAATGGTGGTGAAAGAGACATAGCTATTGCAGTAGACGGAACCTGGCAAAAACATGGACACACTAGTCTAAATGGAGTTATTTCTGCCACAAGTGTTGACACAGAAAAAGCTATTGATGTAGCAGTTTTTTCCAAATTTTGCAAACGTCCTAACAAGGCCTCCCATTTACCTAACTGTACTGCAAACTTTAGTGGATCAAGTGGTGGTATGGAGGTAGAACAGCTCCAAAACTACTATGGCCTAGCAATACAAAATAATCAAGAGAGTGTTGCAGACATGAAAAAAGCAATATAGGCAATTTATTACCTTAAAGTCTCTACCGACGACAGCCCTCATTACGGACTGTGCCCTAAAGGAGCCAATTCTTCGTGCGGGTACCAAAGATCACTAATAAATTGTGATGAGCCATATAAGAACTTTGTTCCTACAGCAGTGATGGAAGCCATAAAGCCTATATTTAGGGATTGAACAAATTAAGACTTGCTCAAGAAGTGCCCCCATGGTCGCACACAAAATCCCAACAAAAGCCTAAACAGTGTGATTTGGAATCGGTTACCAAAAACTGTGTTTGTTGGAATAAAAGTGTTGAAGATGGATGTTTATGAAACAGTTGCTTCCTTTAATGAAGGCCACGTAGTAAATGTCCAGTGTTAAAGAAGTTGAAGTTATCTGTGGGTAAAAATACAATACAGGCAATAAAAAAACCGATGAACAACGAGTGAGGTTTGCGCAGCGCCAAGCAGGAGAGCTTCAAAAAAAGGCTAGGAAGGTGAGAAGGATGAAGAAAAGAAAAATTGAAGAGGTGGAAGACTCACCAGATGACCCAAGTTATGGTGCTGGATTATTTTAGTGATAAGTTATAGTTTTAATCAAGAAAAAGGTTTAGTATGTAGCATATCTCACTTTAAACGCGGTTTCCCGAAAATTGAGTTTTTTTTATACTTTTGCATATTTTTCTCTAAAAACGTTTAAGATAGAGCTTTGAAATTTTTCCCACTTGTAGAAAATGTATATTTGTTTGCTTTAACATGAGGTTTTTGTAAAATTATGCTTACTTTTTGCGGAGAAAAAAAATACTGTTATAAAACATGTTTATTTTTAAAACATTTTTTAAAAATTCATAATTTAAAAAAAATTTTTTTTAAAGTTTGTGTTAACGCAAACAAAACATGAGAGGTTACTGAGAAAAGTGTGCAAAAGTTACTCAATTTAACATAGGCGGCATAGGGCCTACGGAGTTCCGTTAAAATATGCAGACAACTTACTACAGAATCATAAATCTACTATGTTACTTCACAACAAATTTAATATTACTAAGCGCACTTAATAATGTTACATGTTTTCTATACTAAATATTTAAATATCCTAACGACAACTCCTAACCTATATACAATCCCCATTGTATATAGGTTCCTCACAACATTTGATAAAACTAATCTTTATTCAAAATTTAGAACACAAAACGTTCCCGCCGCTTCGGTCATAATGCTTTGCTCCCGCAGTTTCGCCTTTGGTTCTAAACCGCCCCTGATCCGTTTTGTCCCAATTTTTATTTTGACGGGAATTAAAAATACCAGTTAATTCGCAAATATTACAAACACGCCCAGGTAGAATATTTACGTTTCTAAAACGTTCTAAGTGCGTTCTATTGAAACGTGAAACATTGTGTGTAACATTATTTAGATATAAAAAAACAAAATGTAAGTATTTTGAAAAAAAAGTAATACTACAGTGACAAAGCCTTAAGTTTTGTTTTTCATAAAACAATAAGTTTAACTTAAAACATTTAGAATTAAAAGCTGTTTTAGCAATGGCGCACTGATAATACGTATTCCTCTTTAACAAGTACGTATTTAATGTTAATTGCAAAGATAATCAAAAGTTAATTCGCGAGGCTACTGACACATCAACGGTTACATATTTTTTGTTTCGAATTTGTAAGAATTTAGATGGAAAGGCAAGTTAATCTTTTGTTTGCATTGTGCGAGTGCTGGCTGTATAAACAGGTTTCACTTGTTTTTCAAGTAGAAAGATTGCGTTTAAAACATGCCCTACTGTATACCGATAAGGGTCATTTTTCCATAAACAGTTTGTTGCAGGTAGTTTTTCTTGTAATGAATTTTAGGGTAAACATTGGAAGAACAATAAATCGGTCATAATTTATGCAAATTGCATGTATTATTTGTATCTTTTTAAAAAAATGCAATTATAGCAATAAACACGGAATAAATGATTCATTTTATACTGCTATGTTATTTCTGCCGGATCCACTCTCTCGAGTATTTTAATTATTTATCTATCTGTCATATAAAAGCAGTAGCTATAATATCACAAAAAGCATTATCTTTACGGCGTTCTACATTTTACATTTTGAACGGAGGTTCCATAATAACTTATTGAAACTCAAAAGAAAACGTTCCTAGAACTACAAATATAAGCCTTCAATAAAACAACACTTATGTTTTATCATAGAAGTGTCTGTAACTTATTTAAAACGTTTCAAAAAACGTCAAAATGAATTACTATAAAACGTTCTCAATCTTACATTTACGCTGCACGTTCTAAAGGTATTATTTAAAACATCCATAGAAAATGTTCCACGCGGGTCAAATGTATTGCTTACCTGAAACGTCCATTATGTTCCAAAAACGTTTTGTTCTACCTGGGCCAAGTTTTATACAAGGGCAAGCATTACTACCCATAAATCATCCCATTCCATCAACAACCTACAAGTCAGCACCGAATAGTAGTTTGTATTCTCCCTCTAATCAAGAACAATTTTTAATTTAGATATTTTCTGAAATAATTTGATCCTTTTATAGGAATAGAAAGAGGGGGCTTTCAGGTAATTACCATATGATTGTTTTTGGCCAACGTTTTGACTGGTTAGCCCAGTCTTTATCAACGCATCTGTATTACTTAAAAGAACATAATTATAATCAATATATTTGGTAGTATATATTGTAGTGTGTGTTTCATATACCAAGCTTTTTGTTTTGTTATTTTAATTTTTTTACAATTTTTTAAAAATTACCATTTTTATTTAAAATTTTTTTAAATTTAATTTTTGTAAATTTAATTTTTTACATATTACCAACCATTAAAATTTGCACTATTAAAAAATCTCTGGGCGACGAAAAAATAAAAGAAGAACAATTTAAAAAAAAAGAAGACAGCATAATGACAGACTTTTTTTCCATGTTTCACACGAGTTTAATAAAAATATCCGATTTTAATAAAAATGAAACTATAATCAAGAAAAAGAATATACCGTAGTATAGAAGGTTCACCAGCATAAAGAAAATGGCAACATTTTCAATATTTGGAATTTTAAAAAAGTGAAGACGATTCGTTTGTTAATCAAGAGATAATATCATTAAATCAAGGAGGAAAATTTATAAATCATATACATCATATATAAAACACTAAACAAAACACATAAAGGATGTTATGTAAGTTTATTCTTAAATAAATACAGGTAATTTTATTTTAATAATTTTTGCAACATTACACATTTGGCGACCGTGACAGAACATTTCGATTAAGTCGAAATATTCTATTTTTCAAATTTATTTAACATTTTAACTCATGTTTAGGTATTAGAACTACTTCAATTTTCTACCTCTAAACTATTAAAATGTTAAAACCTAGAATTGAATCAGGAGAGGATGTGGAGGACATAAAAAGTATGTTGAGTCAAATATCCAATACTTTGCAAAAACTTGTGACAAATCAATCCAAATTAGACACTCGTATAGGATATTTGGAGCATAAAGTTACTTATATCGAAGGTAATACATCACCACAACGTAACACGTCAACAGACACGTCAACGTCACATGTACAACATGTTAATTATTCACAAAATCATTCAATGCAATGTTTTGAAGATTTTGAAAATCAATTTTTAGAAAAATTTTGGTCTGAAACGGAGCAAAATAAAATTAGAAGCGATTTATTCATTGGAAAATATAATCATAACAGAAAATGTTCAAGGGAAAATTATTCCATAAATAAATATTCTGTTGTAGAAAATATAACACCATGAATTAATAAAACATTTAGCTAGACATTTTGATTTTGAAATTACAAAATTCGTTATGTAATTTTACAAAAATGTACGTACATTCAAAGATTTTTGTCAAGTAGATCTAATTTTTGAAAATGTTGAAAAACAATATAATTGAAAAACAGTTACATCATTTATTAATCCTATTGTAGTTAAAAAAAGAATTGGGATATAAGAATTTGTCTTGATGCCCGATTATTAAATATGAGAACCAAAAACAATATGAATTACCTGCTAATATTGACATTATTTGTAATGTAATGGGAAACATGTATTTTCTAAGTTGGATCTTAAAAACAGTTTCTGGTTAATTATCAATACTATTATAATAGTTGTTCCATTTGGTATCACAACAGCTACCAGTGCTCTCACATTTGCTTTAGAAAGAATTCTTTATCCGTACCAGAATATTTGTGTTAGTTATACAGGGTGTCCCACCGGGAACGCCGTCGATAGATTATAGAAAAACTGTACATGGGAAAAATTTGAAAATTTGGTAGTATACTAACATCGACGGGGCAGTTCCGCTAAAATATTTTCAAGATGGCGACACTTTCGGTTATACCGGAAGTATGTGTCAACTTGCTTATTTTAAATGGAACACCCTATATATTATTCTATTTTTGAATTTTGCCCAAAATTCTAGACACATTTTGTGTATAATGTCCTATACCTAAGTCTAACTGTTTTGGACTTATTTTAAATTTTATGTCAAAAATGACGTTTTCAGGCCTAAACAAAATTATAAAATTTTCCTATACTAATGCCTTTATTATTTAATTGAAATAGGTTTCCTTGTAGCAGGGGACCTATTTTAGTGGGCTATGTCGATATTTTGATAATAAATTAATACAGGGCGATCAAAAAAAGGATTAAAATTAAATTCAAAAACACGTCAAAAGTCATTTTTTTTAAATGCAAGCACCATGTTTTTATAATTTTATTTTATTTAGCATCAAAAATAAGGTTGACTTTGTACAAGGTTGTCTATTCAAAAAATTCATGGTTTTCGAAATATTGGCAATTTAACTTTTTTTTGTTGCACAAATGCTATTGTATTTCTTTTAATATGAATGGTTATTCCTAGTTGGCCATGATGGCGTTAGAAAACAATCATCTGTCAAGGATATGTCAAACTGTTAAAAATTTTCAATAATCATGCCGGGACGCTTAAATTATACAAACGAAGATTACTTAAATTTATTTATTATTTATGGACAATGTGATAAAGTTATATTAAGAACATGTGTTACAGTTAACTGTACCGACTGTGAGTGTTAAAGTGCATATCGTTACCAAAGCGATAACTTTAAATGCTTGAAACACACGTGTGTCGATAAAGCCAGGTGTTCTTTCGTTGCGTGTGTAATACTGTACAAGTAATTACTTGGCTTTATCGACACACGTGTGTTTCAAGCATAATAAGTTATCGCTTTGATAACGATATGCACTTTAACACTCACAGTCGGTACAGTTAACTGTTGGCATTTCTTAGTTTGATACACACAGTTTGACATATCCTTGACAGATGATTGTTTTCTAACGCCATCATGGCCAACTAGGAATAACCATTCATATTAAAAGAAATCAATAGCATTTGTGCAACAAAAAAAATGTTAAATTGCCAATATTTCGAAAACCATGAATTTTTTGAATAGACAACCTTGTACAAAGTCAACCTTATTTTTGATGCTAAATAAGATAAAATTATAAAAACATGGTGCTTGCATTTAAAAAAATGACTTTTGACGTGTTTTTGAATTTAATTTTAATCCTTTTTTTGATCGCCCTGTATTAATTTATTATCAAAATATCGACATAGCCCACTAAAATAGGTCCCCTGCTACAAGAAAACCTATTCCAATTAAATAATAAAGGCATTAGTATAGGAAAATTTTATAATTTTGTTTAGGCCTGAAAACGTCATTTTTGACATAAAATTTAAAATAAGTCCAAAACAGTTAGACTTAGGTATAGGACATTATACACAAAATGTGTCTACAATTTTGTGCAAAATCCAAAATAGAATAATATATAGGATGTTCCATTTAAAATAAGCAACTTGACACCTACTTCCGGTATAACCGGAAGTGTCACCATCTTGAAAATATTTTAACGGAACTGCCCCCGTCGATGTTAGTATACTACCAAATTTTCAAATTTTTCCCATGTACAGTTTTTCTATAATCTATCGATGGCGTTCCCGGTGGGACACCCTGTATAAATTATTTAAAAAAAAAAAAAAAAAAAAAAATTATTATTTAAAAAAAAAATTAATAAATAATTTTTAAAAAAAAAAGAAATAAAATTAAATTTAATTAAAAAATAATTTAAAATTTTTATTTTTAATTTAATTTTTATAATAATTAATTAATATTTAAAATTAAAAAAAAAAGGTTAATTTAATAATTTATTTTTTTTAATTCTTTTAAATTTAAAAATTTTATTTTTTTATAAATATTTTATTATTAAAATTTATACCAAATGTATCAAAATCATGTATTCCATTGTATGATTTTCTTCAAAAAATGCAAAATTTAAGTGAAATAAACAACATGAATTAGCTTTTATTGAAATTAAAACTTATTTTTATAATATTCTTCTTTTAATTCATACAAATTTCCATCAGCCATTATTTGTTAGAACGGATGCTAGTGATTATGCAATTAGAGGCGTACTGTTTCAGTATGATGAGAGTGATACAGAATGTCCTATTTCATTTATTTCCAGAAAGTTAACTACAACAGAACGGCATTATACAACAGCTAAGAAAAAATTTTAAGCAGTCGTTTATAGCATTATTATAGCATTAAGATTTAATTTTACATACTAGGTCGCTTTATAACACAAAGTGATAATAAAGCATTATCATCTATTTTAAAAACAAGGATTTTGAATTACAGAATTTACAGATATTATCTATATTATCAGACAAAATTTTGATTTTGATATAGAATTTATTACTGGAAAATAAAATTTTGTGGCTGATGTATTTTCAAGAGAATTTACAAGTAGAAAACATAAACATTTTTTTTTCGGTGAATACAATGTTACTTGAATATTTTGATTATGATGAATTTTTTCTATACCAATTTCAGTTTAATATCTTTTGGAATTTCTGGGATATCTCAAAAGACTTCAAAATAATAATTTTTTAAACAACTTATATCTCGGTTACGAAGCATTTTCGGAAAAGCAATGATAACAATTTTTATCTTTTTTTGGATCATAGAATCTTCAGTTTTTGTTTGTCGGTGATATTAAAATACATCCTGTATACTACCAAATGTATTAATTATAATTATGTTGTTTTAAATAATACAAACTTACAAAACACCAGAAAATACTTGAGAATGTCATTTAGTGTTGTTTACTGTCCGCTAAAACATAGTATAAAAAAGACCAATTTAAATCATTCTTTCACATGTTGGGTTCGAAATTTCTGGTAGGAGAAGACTTGAATAGTAAAATTACCACCCAAAGTTTCCGTCTAACTACCACCAAAGGCAGACAACTGTTGAATCTCATACAAGAAAAAAGCACCCCTTTCTAACAACAGGCACCTCTACCTACTGGTCAACCAATTTAAACAAAACGCCGGATGTTTTAGACTTTTTTGTGGAATTTCGTGTTTGTATGTAGACATAAAATCAAACTATGATTTAACATCTGATCATTCCCCTGTGATTGCAAAAATTAGTAGGTGTTCAATTACTTTACCTACGTCTTTTAATCTGCGTAAGTCCCGTACTAACTGGGACCAGTATCGCAAGAAATTAAACAGATTAAATTATCAGATTAAAAAGTGAAAGTGAAATCGAAAAAACTACAAACAACACAATAAAATTATTACAAGAAGCAGCACAACAAACAACTCCAAAAATAGTTAAAAAAAAGATAATATCAACATCCCATTGAAAATTAAAAAGTCAGTAGCGGAAAAAGAAGAGCACAGGCAAAATGGCAAAGAAGTCATGCTCCTTATGATAGAACAGTATTTAACCGTTTAGGTAATACACTTAAAGCTGAATTAAAAGCCTAGAGAGAAGAAATGTCCAAAAGCTACATTACAGATTTAAACCGATTTGATAGAAGCACTTAGAAACCTATTAAGTCCTCCCGTAAACCAACCGATACTTCAGAAAACTGTAACTCAAGTTCAATGGGCTAGGAGTAATGAAGAGAAGCTTTTGCGAAGCACCTAGAAGAGGTTTTCTGTTGTTATAATAATGATTCAGCTCCAGAAATTCTTAATATATCTAAGTACCCTTACTACACGGGTGCAAGTAATTTTTACGTTGTAGCGGTAGTTGGCTAGCTGAGGTTCGTGGGCGCCAGAATCCAAATAAACATTTACTATAGCCAACATTATATTATTACCACCGTAAAGATATAGAGGGGGCACTATCAACAAATTATTCTATAGCATTAAAACGACAAATAATGTTAGAAATTTTAAGACATACATATGTCAAGATTATTCGACACCACATTTTAAAAATATTTTGGATTATACACAGTGCTTAGAAACACGTACCATATCAAAGTTGGGTTATTTTAAATGGATTACCTTGTAATTTTACTTCGTATATTTTCTTTTGGTAAATTAACAATTACTTGTAACGTAAATACACGTATCTATTTAGTTAAAATTTTGATAAAATTTTTGAAATACAAATTACAAAAAAAAGAAAATTATTACATTAAATGCGATAATTCATACACATACACGTAAACAACGTAAATAATACTCAACACGGGGCTCAACAAATCGAGTAAATTAAGATTTTGTTGATGTATTCAAAGTTAATGGTAATAGAAAAAAAAAGCCTACAAATTAACATCAAAAAAGGACAGAATTGCCTCAAAAGAAAAACAGAAGCACTAACAACAAAAAGTGAGTAAAATAAAGAAAGATACCGGTGTTCGCTAATCACACAGATAAACTAAAAATAGCAGAAATAATATTAATTCAAAAACTAGGAAACTATCCAACAAACATCAAATCATACAGACCCATTAGTCTGCTTTCAACTATCCCCAAACTATTAGAAAAATTACTGCTTAGAAGAATTGAACCGAACTTTACATCCAACGACTGCATCCCACACTACCAGTTCGGCTTCCAAAGAGCTCACTCCACAATTCAGCAGTGCCCGGCTATATTTTTAGACGTGAGTCAAGCTTTCGATAAGATGTGGCACATTGGTTTATTGTATAAGCTAAAAACATACTACAAATATTCTACAAATTGGTGGAATCGTATTTAACCAACCGCAAATTTTGGACAAGGGTAAATCATAAAGTCTCACCTATACACTTGATCAACTCGGGATTTTCTCAAAGCAGTGTCTTGGGTACACTGCTATACTTGTTGATTACTTCTGACCTGCCGACATCGGATAATATTACACTGGGCACGTTTGCAGACGATACCGTAATCCTCACTTCTAGCTACAAATATCAATCGAGCCTCTTCAACTCTCCAATAAACTTAAATACCCTCCAACAATGGCTTTGAAATTGGAAAATTAAAATCAATAAAAAAAGTAAGCCCATGTAACTTTCATTTTACGTAAAGATCCATGTCCATCAAATTATATGAACCATGTAGAGATTCCTCAAAATAACTCAACAAAATATCTTGGGTTGCACATAGACAGTTGATTAAACTGGAAGCAGCATATTGCCAAGAAAATAAAGCAAATAGACAAGAAACCTAAAGAGATGTACTGGTTACTAGGTCGGAAGTCACAATTGATGGTTTAAAATAAATTACTTGTTTATAAAGCCATAATTATACCAATATGAAGATACGAAATCAAATTGTGGGGATGCGCTAGTAATTCCAGCATAACGATCATACAGAGATGCCAATCTAAAATACTAATGGTTCATAACCAACGCGGTGATCCATAACGACTTAAAATTCCTATCGTAGAGATTTGTAATTGCATATGTAGTTCCCTTCACTGAAGGGAATCTCATCACGTCTAAATAAAATATCTGTAAGTAGATTTTTAAGTTATACTATTAGCTTATAGAATACATATGTACTTCTGATTGCTAATATTCTCAAATTATAAAAAAATATACTTGTACAATGAAAACTGGATAATAGCAAACAATTGTTAAAATGTAAACAAACACATTTCATAAATCCTACTAGCAACTTCTGAGAAATTGACCATAATATTAAATATTTCGATAGTAGTATGTAGTACATACGATATCAAAACCTTTAACAAAAAAACTTTTCATTATTTCTCCGAATTCATTTTTATGCTTATACGTTTTATAAATATTTTGTAACTAAACGCAGTTTTAATGTTTTATTTAAAAATTGTAGCAAACCCAACTTTTAAATTAAATTACTTAAATAATTATTCGATAGTTGAATAGTTTCCCTTTATACCCGATTTAACTAACCGAATTAGCATCAAAATCATTAAATCCTTTATTAAGGTCACGTTTCGTGCAATTGTATGTCACTTCCTAAGGCCTCTATTTATTAAAAGAAAATATATAATGAAAAAATTCAATGAAAATGCAAGTACATCAAGGTTTACAATTAAGAACATGTCTGAATAATTAAATGCAAAAGACAGAGATAATTGACTAGACTACTTACACGAAACTGTAAATGTACAGTTTACTTCTTATTCTGGCGTTATTAAAATATTAGATCGCATTTGTGTTTATTATGGAATATTCGATTAAAATAAGTAAGAAAACCGAGTTATTTAACACCGAGTTATTTAAAAAACACTACAACGTTTTTAGTTAGTAATTAAGTGATAACGTTCAAAACGTAGATTAGAAACACTTGCAAACCTGCTCAAAAAAAGCGCCTTTAGTTTAAAAATATTTTAGATACATCTTATTCAAAATTGCTAAAGATAAAGATGGGCGTGTAGGAATTGCAGCCATACTTTATTTGATGAAAATAGCGTTTCAAAAGAATGAAAAAAGAGGATACGCTTAATAACTAAGTGAAAATGGTATATCAAGTCTATAGGTCTATTAGTTTGAAGAATTAGGTATTAAAAATAAACTAACACAATTCATTTGTTTATAATATTTGAATTATCAAAAACAACAGTTAAATCCATTTATTTTTAATAAATTATTACAACAACTCACAATTAAGAAAAATTTACAAATTAATGAAATATAGTTCGTAAGCAAAGCGTCTTAAAATTCAGGATAGAAATAAATAGAACGCAGTTAAAATTTATGTTCAGCTGGATGCAATCCAAACTGCTAAGCTCAATATCAAAAACACATTGTTAGAGTTCTTACTACTGCATAATTTATTTTGAAAATCAAACAAAGCTTATGCATACGTAATGAATGTTTACCGTTTGTTTTATATGCCTCTCAATTATGTATAGAATGACGAGTAGAGCATTTCATGCTTCTAATCGCTTATTAAAATGTATTGCTTTATCTTTCATATAATCTAAAAAGCTTTTCAATATGTAATTTTTAATATAATATTGTAGACAATCTTACGTTCGTTCGTCTTGAACCCTGTGTCCCACAAACAAGTAGGCATTAGTATGATAACTTAAAAATTAACGTATTTCTTTTTTTTTGTACAATTCAAACACAATATAACAATATATTATGAATAGAGAAAATAAAACAAACTGATGTGATTGAATTTGTTGCCCAGTAATACCTTGCACTTTCTAGCTAGGGTTCGATTCCGATAGCAGTATTTGTATGTTAACCTTATTATCATTACAATACAATTTTGTATTTAGTATTTACCATTTTAAAAAAAGATTAAACTCATTTTATAAAAATTGTAGTAATAATAACATTGATTATAATTTTATTAATAAAAAAAAAATTACGACAGTCGGAATCGAATCCGATTTTTTTATTAAAATACGCTTTAAACAGTTACATTACCACATAAATTTGTTTTCATTTATCTATCTAATAAAATGTTGCTATATTGTACTCAAATTGTGTCAAACAAAAGTGCATTTGCATTATAAATACAAAAAAAATAGTTAAAAACATGATTTAAAAAAAGAATGTTAGATAAGTATTAATAAAATTTATACATATTATATATGTGAATAATAGTGGATTTTCCAATACATTTTATTTATGATAACGTTGAACAATTTTGTTAAGTGTCAAAGTTAAACTTTTTTGTGTTGTCTACGTGAAAAACAGTACTATTTTATTGGGCAGAAGTTTAAAGAAAAACATATATTTTTTAAAAGAAAAACATACTCTTGGTGGCTCTCTTGTTTTAATTAGCAGTCTCACTACGTTCGGCTGCTAAACATCACAAGCTCGCTACAAGCCACCAAAAATATGTTTTTCCGAATAAAATATGTTTTTTCATCAAACGCTGCCCAAAACCTTAAATCCGAAAGAAAAGTATTAAACTCTACATTTAATTGTGTAGTATGCCATGTTGAATAGTTACAAATTGTTAGCAAATGTATTGAGGTTTTCATTGTTTTTAGGTTTGAAATGACGACAAGTAACAAGGAAAATGTTTCTAGGGTCTCAGTTGTCGTCGTCTAGCATATGAATTTGCACAAAATAATAATATTCAGATTCCAAATAATTGGTCAGAAAACAAAACTGCCGGTCTGGAATGGTTGAGAGTTTTTTAAAACGAAATCATGCTCTCAGCATCAGACAACTAGAAAGTTGTAGTTTCTCACGTGCTACGTCTTTTAATAAACACAATGTGAGAATATTCTTTTATAAATAAAACCAAGTCTTAAGCAGACACGAACATTTTGCCAATGGTTCCAAGATTTGAAACTTGGATGAAACTGGAACAACCACCTTCCAGAAACTATAAAAAGTGGTAGTATGTAAAGGGATCAAAAAGTAAGGCAAGTGTGCCGTAGTGAACGAGGGTTGTTAATAACAACCAGCTGCTTTATAAGTGCATAAGTCCACCAGCTATGATATTTTGTAGGACTCATTTTAAACCTTATATGCTTTGCAATGCACCACCTGGTAGCTTAGGACTCGAAACACCCTCGGGGTGGATCAATATTTGTGAAAGTTATGAATCACTTTATAAGCCATGCAAACTCCTCTTTGGAAAATCCAACATTATTGCTTTTTGATAATCTTGAGAATCACCTTTCAAGTATTGACTTGGCGAAGTCTAACGAAGTGTCTCCTCCTCCTCATTGCAGCAATAAACTTCAACCATTAGGCGTAAGCGTTTATTTTTCATTTAAAGTAGACTACAATCGAGCGGTCGACTCCTGCCTTATGCACCACCCTTGCGTTCCAATATTTATCTACGATATACAGAGCGCATATCACTATTCCATATCAGGTTATTGTAAGTCAGGTATTTTTCCGTATAACCGGGACATTTTTACAGAAGACGATTTTCTTCCAAACTGCGTTACACATAGACCTGAACTGACCAAATTTTCAGATACTAATTAATAAATTATTAGTTTTACCAATAGCAACCAGCTGCAAGAGGATGTTACTACTTCAAATATTGATGTTTTAAAAAACCACCTCCTGTAGGTTTACATGAAAATGATTTAGCCACTGGCTGTCCTAAAACCTAAAACTTTAACTGTAACAACGAAAGCATTTATAACCCATCAGGAGTTTCGAGGGTTTCCCAAAACCTCTTATAGAAAACAAGTGCAAAACAGAAAACGCGACAAAAATTTTATTTCAATAGATACCCCGAAAAATTAGAGTTAAAAACAAAAAGTGCCGAACAACTCAAAGCTAGAACAAAAGTAGTAATGAAAAAAAAGTCGAAAACTAGATCATCAAGCGACGAAACAGAACCTCTACATACAGACCCCCAGATAATGACCGATTATGATTTTATACTGTATGCCTCTTTGCATATGCAAAGTATTAAAAAAATCAATTAGGTCTCATTGTGGACCATCTTGGGGCACAAAGAGACTATTTGCAATGTCAAAAAGTAAATAATTCCTGTATTTTAGTTTTTAAGTCTATGTTCATTTTAGTTAAGTTTTTTTGTAAAATAAAGATTAAGTTACATTATAAACCATTTTTTATAAATAAATGTATAGAAAGTTTAGAAAAAATCTAAGGTAAGAAAAATCGTTTCATTGTGGACCACTGTCCCCTACCTACATTGCGCGTGAATACGGATGCCTTTGTTAAAAAGCGTGTTACAAATAAAAATCAGTACGGAAAAACAAATATTTTACCTTTTTTCGAATACTATTCAAAAACGTAAATACAAACTATTAAAGAACTACGATCCTTTTTTTAAATTTTTGGCTTTCGACGGATTTTAAAAATAAAATTATATGTTGTAGTACTTTATAAAACAAGTTGAATTCAATTTGAAAAAATTTCAAAATTTGATTAAGTAAGGTCATGTTTGAGGTCAAAAGTCAAACATATATTCGTAAATATCTCAAAAAGTATTCCATGTACACAGTCATGTAATATATCAATCAAAAGGGAATTGCAAGCCAATTTTAAAAATGCATTGAATTGCATATAAAAAAAAATGCACAAAAAATGTTTTGGTTAAAATAAAAAATATTCACAAACAAAAAAATTATGAAGCTTTAAAGAAAACAGCATAAAACGAAAAACACTCTGTATCTCCCAAACGAATCGACATATCGAAGTGCTGTTTAGACCATTTAATTTGTCTCAAAAAGCGGGCCAAGGGTCCCGACCACGGTTTTTTCCTACCAATTCTCGAAATACCTAAACCCTCCCAATTATATGGAAAATAGAACACTTGGTACACTAACTGGAGACAGGTATTAAGAAATATTAACATATATGTATCATTTTAGACGACCAGTCTATAATTCTCGTGAAGTTGTTGATTTTTTGAATAATAATTTTGCAAATCAGTGGATTGGTACACATCATCCCCTTTGAACTTTTTCTATAGTGGGGCTACGTTAAAGATAAAGTCTACAAAACAGTTCACCCAGATATTCGCCATTTAAAACATGCCATTGAAAATACTATTAGTAATATCGATGAACGAAATTTAAGAAATGTAAGGAATCATGTGCTAAGAAGAGTGCAATTATGTAAGAGGAATACGTACTAGCAGTGCGTCATAGCTAAATCGTGCACCATAAGTAAACATTTTAATGGGTCGAATGGCATTAAAGTACCTATAAAATTGGCCTCAAATTTTCAAGTTATTAGCAATGGATTTTGTCATGGTCGTGGTAGAATTTTGACTTTGAATTCATGTCTATTAAAATTATGTTGTTAAATATGCTATAAAATGTACATCTTCAAACATAAAAAAACAAAAAGTAAGCATTTTGAAAAGAAAGTAATACTACAGTGACAAAACCCCAAGTTCTGTCTTTTGTAAAACAGTAAGCTTTACTTCAAATATTTAAAACTAAAAACTGTTTTAAAGGTGGCGCTCTGCTAGTATGTATTCCTCTTAACAACGGGAAAAATCTTGGATAATCTTTATAAACAATTTTTTTTCTGTAAAAAATGGTTAAATTGTTTCTGTAATATTACTCTCATTTGTATCAATTTTAAATGAAATGTAATAATTTTTATTTAAATTTTTCTCAATACTTTTATTATGTAGGAATATAAGTGTTTTATATCGTTGCATTTAGAAAAAAATACTAAATCAAATAAACTAATAAAAAGGTAGGTTTCAATTTAAAATAATAAAGTTCTGCCCGATACTTTGAGAACTACTGGTTAAGAAAAGAAAGAAAGAAACCGTTCCTAATAAAATAATTAACATTTCGAGTACAACTAATACGGCTAACGAAATTAAAACAGAAACCATACTCTTTAAACGCCCCAACTGACAAAAACTTTGAGATAAAAACATATAAATTTAAACGAAATAACATACATCGTAGTAAAATTCACGAACACTTATATCCAGAAGATAGATTTACAAACAATGCTCAATACAGTCCAGAAACATACCAACGTATTGAGCGCCTCTAAACATTCACTATCATTACCACACACCACTTACCACACAATCAACTAAAACAAATAAACTCTTGCAAACACCAAATACTAAACAGAATACATACAGTACCACTCACACACTTAAACTAACCATACTCTTGTAAACATAGAACCATGAACAACACAACTCAAGAACTTAAAAACCAGATACACTAAGCGAACACTATTCCTCAACACGGCAGCTATAAAAACCCTACTAACATCATTAACAAATTTCATGAAAAAGTGCAAAAACTAAAATACTCTACAACATGCTTACACAATTACTAGAAGACTTCTACGAAGAATTCCACACCATACATTTTAACATAAATATCGAACTCAAAAAAACATTCTTCTTTTTTAACAATTACAGATGCAGAACCAGTACCAATACAACATCATGTAGAGACCCAACTATCAAACCAACCCAACAGCTAGAAACAAAAACCACCAACACACACGAAAACGTTCAAAATCAATATCAACAACAGATCAGCATCCACACCAACAACAACCACATCCGGTTGAACCCAAGCCATTAAGCACTCACCAGACATACTTTGAGTTTTTTCACGGTTTTCCTCAGAGATGAAAGCTATTCAAGCTTAAATACTATACCAATACACACTGCCAGCCTTAACTTGACACACAAACACAAAATACCAAACACCTTTAGTAATAAGAAGTAGAATTATGTTTTTTATTTTATTTTACACTAAAAATCACCCGAGCTAAAAACTAAACAAAAACCCAGGTTGATTATCAAAACTTGTATCAATAAACAATAATAAAGAATAATGCAACAATAATAAAATCAATAAAAAATTAAAAATAAAATTGCTGCCTTTTTAACAACGATAGTTTATGACATTTAAAGGGAAATGTCTTAGCATTAGTTCAACATGTAAATATTGTTTCCAAAATGATACATGATATGGGTTTAGAATTAGGCTTACAGGAAGTTTACATCTATTTGACATTATTTGACACCTTAAAAATGTATTCATACAAGTACCAAGTCATTCCAATTATTATTATTCGATAGGAAACTTGCATAGACTCTATACAATCTACTATGCATAAAATTTTTAAAATAAATGGAAAGAAAGCATCAGAAAAAATTTAAGTGAACTAAATTTATCAATAAATTTAAAACGGGGCGGTTACAAAATGATAATATTATCAGAGCAACAAACATAGTAAAATATCTCAAAATCGAACTATGCTCCAGGCATCAAATATACATTTTTCACTAACGTATAACATTTGCTACTATAGTTTCGTGCGAAGTAGATCTTTTTACAATACACAAAACAAAAGTACATTTGTATTTGAACAATGATTCTGCGAAGTAATTATACAATGCAATCATATTTTTGTATTTTTATCATTATTTAGTACCGCATCGTTATATTATATATTATTTTAAACATAAATAATAAATTTTTGAATAAAGTTAATCATAATAAATTTCATCATTTAATGTGCTAGAATGAAGGGAAACTATACATCACGATTTTTTTTTGTAAAAAAAGAAATTTCATTTAAAATATTAATAATCCACAGCTTAATAAAGTAGGATTTCGAGATTAAAATTTTTCTATAAAAATCCGGTCGAGAAAATTTTAGCGACAACATACTTTTTCTAAAGTAGTCAGCCAGTTTATGGTGCGACATAAAGTGCCATACTCACTCTGAGTTGTGAATAAAAGATTCTTGAAGTAAAAGCATAAAGTAATATATAATTTATATGTTGCTGCGCTTCATATGCCAAAGTGCTGCTGACCGAATGTACTTGAGAATTACATAAAAAGGAACAAATACGGAGTACGCTTTTATGCTACTGCCTTATGTATATTTGAGCAAAAATAATCCAACGAATTGTATGTACATACACATTTTAACGATTCTGAAAATAAACAGAACAAAGTTTTAATGGTAATTCAATTTTCATTAGATGTAGTTTGCAAAAGTACCGAAAAGTTTTTATCTTTACGTTGAAAGTCGGATTTAAAATAGGCACCAAAAAGAAACCAAATTACCCCGTAAATTCATTTGTAAACGTTTAGAACACAGTATTAATCAAGAAAGTTTAGTTACTAAGTTGTAAAACTTTTACAAGTTATCTTCCAATTTTACAAGTTAAAGGCATTAGAAATCTTTGTTTTACTTGTATCACAGATACTAACAATCATAGTACAATTATTTATTTCATTCTGCTAATTTTACTACTTTACCTCTCAGTTTCAGTTTGGGAAAACAGAAAAAAATGGCATTGTCTTGTAAAATGCTACTAAGGAATCACAAAATCAATCATAGCAACTACGATAATAATAAACAGTGGAGAAACCGCTGTTGCTAACCATGATTCGCTAATGCAACTAATTTTTTAAAGGAATAGTTAATAATAATATTTTAAAATTTTTTAATTCGATGTTCTTAAATTTTGTTTATATTTGGCAGAACAAAATAAAATAGATAACAACATTTGTTCATGAACTTTTGTTACAATTTAAAGTTTCAATACTCTGCTATTGTCTTGTCTTTAAACGTGCTGTAAAATATGAGTACCTGTACTTATAATGTTAATTAATTCTTTGGTTATAGAAACTTTGGACGATGATATAGTTGAATCTATACTACTGAAGAAAATACTGCTGAACTAGAGGAGGAAATCAATGCTATTTTTGTATTAGTAGAATCATCGACATAACTTGTGACAATTTTGTTGCTTTCCATAAAATTCAAACCTTATGTAGTAGAAACACCTATTTTATTATTTAAATTGGTTTATTGAAATTTTAACACACGTTTTGTTTCAGTTTATGTATAAAATTTGTTTCATTTTTTTAAATATTTTTATTAATTTTTATAATAATTTAAAATAATAAATTTTATCAAAACAATAGCAATTATTACAACTAGGGCAATATAAATAAAATATTTCTCTAGATCGTTCGTTACATAACGACGGCGAAGCCGAGGGATGTATCGGCAACCGTGATTGATATTTGAGTTTAACTAAATACATTTCAAAAGTAGGAATACAAAATATAACTTAAAATTTCAAGAATCGACCTTTTTGGTGCTCGGTGATGTCATTGGTTATAAGGTGTTGGTAACCTCTGCAGATGTAAAATGTTTCGGCAGTTTACACGGCAACAGTTTTTATGTTAGACCTTTCTTGTATTTTTGTTGAATGTACTTTTTATTTAAATTAGTTTTCGACGTAATCGTAACAATCCAAATTTACCCTGCACCTCATGTTCACACTTCTAATTTTAATCACCGATTCTTCACTCCCTACAAACGTACACATTTTCTTCCAGCACTTAAAACATTTGCCCCTTTTTTATAATCTTTCGTATTTTTTACTACTACACACAAAATGTTTTCTATTTTTGACATTTCAGAATAGTTTGTTTAAACAGAAACTTTAACTTTTGCACTGTTTGAACACGTGACTGTCTCGCATTGACATGCAATAGACTGTTTTTCTTCGTTATCAGCGGAAACACTTCTTTACACGTAATGTCAATTTTGGTTTTATGAATGTTACAAATAATAACTTAAACTACTTAAAATTATTTGAATTAAATAAACGAAAGGATTTATTTATACAACACAAATTAAGTTATTTTATTAAATAAAATGTAGACCGATTTTTGGAAGTCTTAAGTCATATTAATTTTTATTTTTTGGTTTAAATAGAAACATTTATTATAAATTGCAATAAATTGCAGTTGTAATCGAAATCGATTTAAATAAACAAACAAAATTTTTACTATTTAATATAATCCATTTAGTGCAATATGTTCAACTGAATTCAACATAAAAATAATTCCAAAAAACACTACGATCTGCGAGTTCTATTAAATAGAATGTTTGCAACAACATACGGGTATTAAATAAATTATTTTCTACTAAAGCAGTTCGTTAAAGATAATAAGATTCCAAACCAATTCGCACAAGACGGGCTGAAACGGCTCTTCAAAACTATACCACGTTTCCTAAAATTCTGCACAAACTCGGGTAAAAATAATCTATAAGCACTTAGATCAAAACGAAATTAACTCGATACACACCCAACAAGGTAAACACGGTTAGATTTCTTAACCAGTAAGTTGTTAACCTCTATTTACGTCCACCCGATAAAGGTCGCGCTTTTAATCTATTATCACCAAGTACTTAAATCACGCAATACTCAAAACCATCTTAGAGACGTACTATCTTGTTGAATGTCAAAACGAGAGTCACATTTAAACGGTTAATCTTCATTAACACGCACACTAATCAATCCCTCTGATATTCTTTACTATACCCGTGTAGACGTAATACAATTCTTCTCTACTTTACACAATGAAAATGCTTAACATTTTAATAATAGTTCCCACACATGCTGCCTATCAACCGAAATAGATCATTAACTTGCGATTTTCCGTCGCCGTCCAAAGATAATAATGTTTTTAAATGTTAAATAAATTACTTATAACATTAATCATACACCTGATCATGTTTAAATTAGAATTAAATTTGTGTTTAAATACAGTTACTTTACAGTTACTAAAATAATTTTCGAACTTAAACGTAACGGTAAAAAGTTCAAATTTAATAGTTATTTAACGAACAAGTGTATTAATAATAGCGATTAATAATCGAGATTGTATAACAAGTGAGCGAGCGCATCGAGCGAACTTGTTAATTATTGAGATTATTAATTGCATTTTAATATTCGAGTTAGTTACAATATTTTTCAGTCGATATATTCTAATGAAATAAAGAAATGTTTAAGTTATAAAACTGTTACTTACGTCACAACTCACAATAATGGAAAATTCAACTAGTAAGTATTTTTAAGCAATATTTACAGTTCCCGCCACTACCGGCTGCTTTCAAAAAAATTATCAGCATTCATTTACTCACCTAATTTGTTTAATTATGCAAGAATTTAAATTTTGTGACAGATTTGTTGTTTGATAAGCACGCACTTGATTTGTCCGTTTATTGAAATCGTTCATTAATAAAAAAAACAAAATCACTCATTAATAAGGTTCATTAATGAATAATTTTTTGTGATGTTTTATGCATTAATAAGACCTGTAAATACATAGTCGACTGAAAAAATTAATTTAAAAACTACATCTAAAAGTACTTTAAAATTTTAAAGTGGCGGTAAAATAAAACACAAAAGACCCATAATTATTTACAAAATTGGTAAATACCTGGGAGGTAGGTAAAGAAATGAATAGGAGAAAAAGAATTAATTGAGGTAAGTGATATAAATGGAGTGATGAAAAATACTATAAACACCGAGAAAGGGGAAACAAAGTAAGAAAGGTATATGGGAAGGGTAAATGGAGATGCCCAACAAAATGCTAAACAAGATAATTAAAGAAAGAAAAGAAACAAAATCTAGGAGGCCATTTTAATTGAAGAGTATGGAAGGAAGTAGGGATGATAATAAATGGAGAACAAAAAATAAACAAACAAATAAAAAAACTGTTAGAATTATGTGAATAGTGAGGATGGATAATATTATATTTATAATAATATAAGTGCGGACGTAAATAGTCCCTCTCCCTTCTAATTTAAAAACGGTCTAAGATATTGATTTAAATTTTGGAAGCCTATAATAAGGCATAAAATACTAGAATTTGACATAAAATTTCAAGATGGCGGCTAAGCGTAATAAAAGACTTAACTTAAAGCAATGATTGTCTTAAACATTTTGATAATTAATTCATGAATAATTAAACGCAATTATTCTTCTTTTGATTTTTTTGTAAAATTCCAAACCATTTTCGGAATATTTCCACTTGAAATCTAATAAACAATCATAAGTTTGACAAAACGCCGCCTTGGCAGTGGTGACAGTAGAGACTTCAAATAGGGGAGATGAATTGAGGATATAAAGACCTTTCAAACGAGGTATCACTCAAACCCATTTTCATTTAAAAAAAAATTGAAGATGGCGCTCAGCCGCCATCTTGAAACTTCGAGTAGTATATATGTCAAATTGTAGTGTTTTATGTCTTATTATAGCCCTCCAAATTTCAAATCGATATCTTAAACTTTGTGGGTTTTTCGGTAAACCCACATCCATGTCCATGTTCTCGCTGAGGTTATCAACATTGGGCATTAGAGATAGCTCTACCCTTTGATGCATCCGAGGCATTGCATAAATTGCTAATTCCAATTTTTGCATTTTATAGCTACTGCCAGAGCTTACAGGGTGGAAAACATCCACCTTGGCAGAGCCCTACCGTACCTCCAACTAAATGTAGGTAGTGCCAAGGTAAGAGAATTTTAAACAACAATAATCCCTTGGCCCACTAAAGAACTCCGGGGGTTTGCTAAGTCCATACCTGCTGAAGAGTAAGCCTGCCCGCTCCGGTAGAACCTTGGAGGATGATATTTTCTAACGTTCGGCGACTAGAGGTTTCCAGCCCCAAACGAACTCTAAATTTCCTTCAAAAAAGATGTAATGAACCTCCGCAACCACAATCGTATAGTCTTTCCACTATTATTATTATTATTACGTACACGTGGTGGAATTTAAAATATTCACTCAATTTATTATATTATTTGAATTTAACAATAAGAATATTATTTGTAACAAAGGCCAAAAATACTTTATGAGATCGACAGAGCTTTGTTATCATTTGTTCTACAATGGCATATTTTGCTGCCCCTGTAAATCAAATAAAAAATGAAATAAATTACTTACAAAGTAGTGGGTTACTGTCTGAACAATTTATAAGTTTAAACTAAATAAAAACAAATTTTTCACGTAAAAGTAAAATAGTTCACAAATTGATATTGCAAACTTTTCCGGCATCTTCAAACTAAATTATACAAAAAAAAATTTTAAACGAATAAATTGAGATAATAGATAAGTTAAAAAAAAACAACTTTGTTATATAGCAAAACAGCACAAACAATTTTACAACAGCTTAAGTTGAACACTTAAACAATATGCAAGAAAAAGTAAGTATACGTATACACAATTCAATTATATCCTTGAAAGTAAACCATTAAAGCACCTTAATCATCTATTAAAACCGCGATATAATCTTAAAACTTTAATAGCTATATAAAAAGTTTTAGTAAAAAGCACTTACGTGTAATTGAAACATTTCCACAACCATAACTGATCAAAAGGTGCTCCACCGACAAGGCTTTCAGGGTGGACGTCTCCTGTTCGACGGACCAGCACCGGATCCTCTTTGCCTGTACGAAACGGTTGAAATTCCGGAATCGCCTTTCTTAACGCATTGACGCTGAAAGAACGCCACACCGGCTTCCAGAAAATCAATTTCTCCAGTTATTGTTGCAGGAGTTCTATCCTCACTAGAATAAAACCGTAAAAAAGTTAAAAATAACAACATAAACAAAAATGTCTAAGAACAAACCTTATTCGAGGATCAAATTTAATATCGTTGCTACCCCTGAAGCGTCCTCCCAAAAGACAAACCAAAGAGGAAGGTTCGGCAACAATTTCTAAATCTAAACTTTGGCCTGGTAACCACCATTCTCTATCTTCCAAGTTGACGTAAACCTTAAAAAGTTGTAAATATAAATAGACAAGCAAAAAAAACTAATTATTAACCATCAAGTTTTGAATATCTATTTAAACTTTTACAACGAAAACGTCAACAAACTCAAACTTTTATTCTTCTTGTGGTTAACACGCAAAAGAAATTTATTTAACATTAATTATACCTGTTTACAAATGCGTTCTTTCTAAAGCTTTTTGTAAACTTTATTAGAAGACTTAATAAGTTACTGTCACCTCAACTTCCTTTTACATCAGTAATCTTTTGTTAAGTTTATTATATCGTTTCTTTAGTAATTTGTAATTCATTTTCTTTTTTATTATTTGAATTTTATACAATTTTTTTCTAATTATTTTTGTGAAATATAAAGAGAAATAAAATCTCACAATTCGCCAAATAGAATCAAACAAGAAAAAAATTGTTGTTGACTGGAAGGAAACGGGACAACTCCTTTTCAATAAAGTTTTTATGAGTAGTATTGATCTCGTAAAGTTTGTAGAAAAACACGATAAAAGACAGAAAGCGCAGAAGTGTAGAGTTTGTTAGTTATGTGATTTGAATATTAATTTTTTCTACCTTACTACTTCTCCATGTAGAATTTTAATATGCTGAACTTAGTTTTGTGACTGTTTACAAAGTATTGTTTTGTTTTTGAATAAATTTAGTTTTAGAATGTATTCAAACAAAATGAATACAAAGTTTAAACACTATTTTATTAATACTTACTTGTCTATGTAACAGTTTAACATCGAAACTTATAACGTCGCTTACAGGCTCGCCTTGAGGAGTTACGTAGTATACCAACAATTGACTCACTGGTGCCATTATAGATCGTACGGTAAAACTAAAAACAAAACAACCATTTAAAATGAAAGATTGTTAATAAGCATTTACAATGTTCATAGCAATGCTATTTACTTTGAATATTGGATTTTCAATTAGATATATACTCTTTTATTTATTTTGTTACATTAAAATGTTATTCTAGAGCTACCAAATGCAGTATGATTATGTGAAAAACGCTTGCACATCGGTGATAAAAATGATGCACGTTTTTCACTGTTGTTAAAACGATATAGATGACATCATTAAATGACACATTAGCATGTGCACATATAAAAAAACTTTAAGCTGATATAAATTTATGAAATAAATGACAAATTAATATGCATTACAAATCGGTGTTACTGTTTCTATTTTTTCCCCAAACCAAGTTGTCAAGAACAGAAAAAAATTTTATGTTATTTTAGTTTTTACAAAACCAGCGCTGAATTACTAATTCCTAACAAAAATTCTACGATAATTATTGTGTTTTAGTAAAAAATATAAATTTTGTGGTAATAATCAATCAATTTATGTAAATGGATATTATAGCATGAGGAGCATATAATTATCCCGAGGATATGTTGACAAACATCAAACCATTTTAAAAAGTAAAATAAAAATTTTAGGAATGTTTGTCAATGGCAGTTAGTACTCCTAAAAACATGGCAGATAAAAAATACGAATCTTTTACAATCTAGTTTGCGTTCATAATAAGTCCACTGGCGTAACAGATTATAATCATATTGAAATGATACTGTTGGAGGAGATATGACAGAAATATTCCAGACAACAATATTCCACAGCCCGTACCACTGCTATTCGAAAAAATCAATTTTCAAAACAATGTCATTGTAGGTGACGTAAATTACCTTATCCCTCCAGTAGACCAAATAAGTGATGCAACTGAAAATTTGTTTAATGATATTTAACTTCAACTATGATTCTCCACACCTTTTACCCTTTTATGTATAAAAATATTAGATTATATATTCAAATATACTATAGTTATTGTCACAATCTCGAAACAACCACTAAAAAATGTGTTGTTGCTTAAGTCGTAGGCTACACTGAAATAAATATTGTTCATAATATCAATAAATAACATTTTTTTAAGAAACGCCTCCTTAAAAAGTTCACATGCGATCACATGAAATGGCCTTCGATCACATGATTTTTAAAATTTTTTTAAAAAAAGAATTTGTAATTACTGTAACCTAGTGACTAACACCGTTCATTCCCGATCACATGAAATGTCCCGTGATCACATGAATTATTTAAATTTTTTAAAGAAAGAAATTGTAATAACTATAATCTACCAACCAACACCGTTTACCCCCTATCACATCTACAAATCAACAACGTTTACCCCAAATCACATGAAAACATGTAACTTTTTAAGCAAAAAATTGTAATAATTGTAATAATTGTAACCTACCAACCAACACCGTTCACCCCTGATCACATCTACCAACCAACACCGTTTGCCCTAAATCACATGAAAACATAATTTTTTTAAGAAGAAAATTGTAATAACTGTAACCTACCAACCAACACCGTTCACCCCCGATCACATCTACCAATCAGCACCGTTTACCCCAAATCACATAAAAGTATGTAATTTTATTAAAGAAGAAAATTGTAATAACTGTAACCCACAAACCAACATCGTTCACTCCCGATCACATCTACCAACCAACACCGTTTACCCCAAACCACACGAAAACGTGTAATTTTTTTAAGAAGAAAATTGTAATAACTGTAACCTACCAACCAATACCGACTTATCCTTATCCCGACTTTGAATATCATACTTAAAATTGTGTATAATTTCACATTGGCAGGGTTCAATTTAGAAACCGTCGCATTACTCTCTAATGTGGAAAAATAATTACAATTTTGTAATCTTTATTTGATTAATAGAAATTTCAAAGTGTAATCTGATAGTTTATTTATAACAACTAGTGTACTTCAATTTTATCTTAATATTCTATTTTTAAATATAACTATTATTTTTTAAATTCAATCAATTAATTTCAATCCCTTCTACATTTTCTTATACTGTGATATAATGAACATGTCATTAAATTGTCGAATGTTTATCTGTAGCAGTTGTTATGTGTCTATGTGATTAAGTGGCGGCGTGTTTAAACCTGGAGGTGATTAAACGTGGGTGTGATTAAATGTCGTTATGCTTATATGTGTGTGTTTAACTGTCGTGTGATTAAGGGTCATATAACCCTAAAAAAAGTTTGTTCTAAATATAATGAACAAGTTTCTAACCCAAAATTCAACAATTCGGTCGTGTATCACCTTCAACCTGATGATTTGAATCTCCGAAGGAAAGCGACTCTTCAAACGCATAATATCGCCAAAATACATCATTAATGATCCCGCTTTTTAAAAACACGTATAATAATTAACGATGGAATATGATTAGACAAGAATGCTAATTTTTATCACAAGCACAATGATTTTAACCAAAGTCCAAAGTTTGAACACTGTAGAATGGAATTCAAATCTGCATTTTTTACCGCAGAGTTTTTCCCATTCTAAGCAATTGTAAAATTACGAATTTATTCCCAAAATCAATAATTTTAAATGTAGTTACTAACATTGGTTGCATCACAAGTGAGACAACTAAGCTTCTTCCATATTCTTATGCATTAGAAAATTGAACAAATGTTTGGTTTGCTTAAAATTACTTAAGATGCTTCTTGTATGGCTCAACCAACTTTGGCTACAACGTGAATAAAACTTTGCTTAAAAAAGAACAATCGTTTTAAAAAAAATATTTAAAACAAAAATAAATAATAAATAGATAATAAAATTGCCAACAACTTTTTTTTCAAATTAATATTCTTGTAAATACAATTAGTATCGCGTATCATATTATCATAATCTCAGTAATAACTTATTGGATCAAAAATATGGTTTAAACCAAAATTGCAAATTAAATTGCAAACAAACTTTATTTAAAAAAAATGTAAATTCTATGTAGGGTAATAATATAATCAAATCTGCAACAACTACATGTCAAGTTTCATACAAATCAGACCAGTAATTTTTTAGTATGGTGTTTACATATGAACGGGCGGCTTCCAGATACAAAATTTTGTTTGCTTCATGTAACATACTAATTTTAATTCGTCCAAAAAAGTAAAAAAAAGGTATTCAAATTTTCGGTTTGGAAACCACCTCCATCTTATTCACAAGATGTAGAGTAAGCAAAAAATATTTGATACAAGGAATTTGTATTAAATGAATCTGAGTGTTTAAATGCAAATCGGTTTGCATTTAAACATTTAATCGTCGTTACAGTTATTGTTGCCATTACTTAGTTTATACTATTTGTACGTGTTCTTTATACATGAGATGTCGCAAAACATGCATTTCACTAATATTACATATGTTTTTAATGTATTTCCCATAAACAAGCCTGTGGTCTGGAGATGCTACTAATCTGATTAATGATCTGGATGCGTTATTCTTAAAATAATAAAATGATGTTTAAAATTCTTCCTTAAATTTTATTATAAATCAAATGTAATAAATTATTTTTTCCACTACTAGCTGTGAAGTGGACAATTATTGCGTCTCCTAGCCAACTGAGAAGTTGAATTTCTTTATTAGTGGTTAATAATTTTTTCTATTGTTGACCTAGGTTAATAATGGACAATTTCAAATTTTTGAGAATCTAAGAATAGTTGTTTAACAAAAACGAGTGAAACATAATTTTGTATATCCAGGAGATTATCTCTAACGTATTTGCTGCTTAAAATTACCTAACACGACAAAATTATTTGAATAAAAAGATGCCATTAGTTTAAAATTCGCGCCCCCATCCCATAACCGCAAATACATAACCTGAATTTATTTATTCATTAAATATGATGGTAGAATCAGTTTTTCAGGTTTCCCAAAGGAGATTTAACCAGGCGAGTTAAGTTACATCAAGAATTTTAAGTAAATTACAAACATTTGGTTGTAGGTGTTTTGAATGGTTAACAGAATCTAGAAGGTCCGATCTGTTGCATAAAAATGTCGACTCTAAAAACTTAACGAGTATGTGGCGAACACTTACCATTCCTAAATGAATTACAAGTGTCAATTTCTGAAAACCAATATTCAAATGATGCAAGGTACTCAAGCTTGCAGCTCAAATACTCTTAGGTAAAGAAAATTACGGAGGAACATTCTTAAATTGCAACGTGAAAAGAAAGCACTTCAATTGAAGTTAACATCTCCCAACGATTACTTCCCGAAAGCAGAGCACAAATTGTGACAGCCCAAGTGGACTTAAAAATAAACCACTAAGAAGCAGGAGATATACAGAGGAATACAAACAATTTTCACTAAAATTATATTTTACGAGCCCCAAAATGTTAATTTTAAAGTAGGTTTTAAATTTTTGCCAGCTCAAACTGCTACGTGATCATGGTTAGAGTTATATATAAAAAGTTAAACAACCCTTGTGCTACATCTTTACAAATACGATATGCAAAGGTGACAAATTGAAGTCGATAGTATTAAACTGCATAGAAAAGCTACAACTACAATGCGGTGCCAATGTTAGGGCAGTAGTAAATTTTCGAAACCTAATTGAAAGAATAGATGTATCACCGGAAAAACCATACCTTCTCGTAAACGATAAGAAAATCTATTATTTCTTCTAGGTTCCCTATTTATTGAAGTCGGTGCAAAATCACTTGATTAAATACGATATAATATTTAATAACAAAAAGCATCTTGGAAAGACATTAAAAATTTCTACATGTCAGACAAATCTAAACCGCTGCGATTGGCTCCTAAATCAACTAATTTACATATTACTCCAAATAATTTTCAGAAAATGAAGGTGGAATATACTTCACAACCTTGGTGTATAATATACTATTTTTGGGCGACCCTAATAAAAAAGAGAATTTTTAGTACTCAAAAGCGGCCGAAAAATATGTGTTTTCTGGCCACTTTCGTTTTCGGCCGCTTTAAGGTGGCGCCATCTATTGATATTTTCTTGATTACATAAGGATATCGGAAAGTGACAGTTTGACATTGACATTTTTAGTAATAATGTGTTACTAGTATTGTTACCAAAACAACCATGTTTCAATTAATATGTATTATTTTTACAAAAAATGTGGTCGTCTAAGAAAAGTTGTGTGTATCGCAGTTGTAAATATTTTTTTCGACCTTTTCAGATGTGGTTCATTAAATGTTTGGTGGTGTAATTCCTTATCTCAATCAGATAAATGTGGGTATTATGTGAAAAAATCCAAGGTATTATTTCGTGACCAAACTGAAAAGTTTTTGTTAGAAGATGCAGACGAAACATATGAATTTGTGAAGGTATTTATGTTTTAATTTTTTCTGATTATATAGATTGCTTCAATTTTTGGGACTGTTGAAATATTTTTTTAAGATTTATTCGTAGCTAGAAAACTGTTTTTATCATTTTCTTCGATTTTTGTGTTTCCGCATTTAAAATTAACCAAGACAGCAGCTATTAGTGTTGAAAACAAAATATAGTAGTTAATTTTTTATGAAACAACGAGAAACAATATGATTTATGTGATGCACTATTATTACACACCAACATCCTCAGACATTTAGTGAGAAACTGCTTTGAACAATATTATATTGTGTATACCCGTATGTTAAATACAATGTCATATTGTCAATACTTTCAGACCTTCTCTTATACTTTAAATTGGGTTTTTTGTGGGGGAAATTAAATATTTTGATAGAGTTAAAGGTACGATTGTAAATTTTTTGAAGTTTGTAAAGTTCTTGTTTTTTATTTATTTATTTTGTTTATACGATTGAGGATAGAGGTGCATGTTTCCCAAGAGGATAGGATTTCCTGTTCTACTGTACTAAAAATGATTTTAAAAACCTCCATGGATTAAGGATTTATATTAGACGGATGTAACCGATTCTTGACACTCCTTCACAAAAAATTTGGATAATTTGGTTCAAAACTTGGCTGGCCATTTAGGTCCACTGAAGACTTTTCTTGGAATTGCTAAGCGGGTTCCCTAATCTAGTCGAATCCGCCTTGAGGAAGTAATCCGGAATTACACATCAAAGAACGATTTTAAATCTTGGAAACAACTATGCCTATTTTCCTATTCCATCCTGAAGATCTCAAAAAAAAAACAAAAAAAAACTTGAAAGACAGGGTAGAATCTAAACTAATTATTATGGAAGTACGAGGAGCAATAAAGTTGTTATCATCTGAAAAGGGTTTGACGAAGCAAAATATGGAAACCTCGACACAATTGAGAGACAAACATCCATCTGCTCTGTTAACAAATTTACAACCTATGTATGTCCTTCCTACATTGAGTATGCCAGTCTTGGAAGTAATAAATGGTTTTTCTTCATTTAAACATTTTTCTACTGGTAGATGGGATGAACTTCGCCCAGTATTTCAGTCTTGGAAATAATAAATGGTGTTTTTACTTTAAAAAAAAATATTCTGCTGGTGGATATCTAAAGAATCTGGAGCATCCGGGATTAAATTACTGAGTGACCTGACAAAACTAATTAATTTATTACTTTCTGGGAAAGCAGTTGCCTCATATGGCTCATCTCATCTCTTTGTGCTCTATCTAAGAAAGAGAGTGGTATTTGCTTCTTTAATAATTGTGTTCTGACTGTGTTTGTAATTTATATTCCTCCAGATGTTAATGCAAATAAATTTCAGCTTTTTTCGATTTATTGGAAGAATATTTTTGTGGCAATTCTGGTAAGGTAATCATCTTAGGAGATTTTAACATACCATATTTTAATAACTCTATTTTTGTCAATGATCCTAAGAGTAACACTATGTACTCATTTTTGAATTTTGCTAATCTGAAGCAATACAATAGTATTCCAAACGCAAATAACCGATATTTAGATTTAGTAATTGCAAATATTATGTGTTATGTTAATAAAGAGGAGCAATCACTGATAAAAGAAGACAAACATCATCCATCTTTAAACGTATCTTTACACATGACTAATCAAAACTTACCAAATTTTACATGTAATGTTGCCAAGAAAGGATATAACTTCAAAAACGCTGATTATTTAAACTTATATAATGCTTTGTTTAAGTGTGATTGGTCTTTTTTATATAATTATACAAATGTTAATGAAGCATGTAACGCATTTTATAATGTAGTATATTCTTTATTAGATCAATATGTACCTGTATATCGATCTTCTAGACTTAAATATCCAATATGGTTTAATCGTAAACTAATTGAGTATATCCGACTAAAAGATAGATATTATCGTACATACAAACGGAATAAACTAGATGCTGATTATGAAATCTATAAACGTCTCAGAGCTTTAGTTAAATCTGAAATTGTCATTGCATACAATAATTATCTTCGAAGTGTTGAGCAATCTATTAGGAGCGATGTTAAATATTTTTGGAGTTTTGTTAACGCTAAAAAGGGAAAAAGTAGAATTCCTGGCTTTATCCGTGACGGTAATATATCATTTGATGATCCACAATCTATAGTAAACGCGTTTAGTAGATTTTTTAGTAGTGTATACAATCAAGATGCATTAGGTAATGTAAGTACTTGTTCTTCTAGCACTATCTCACGATACGGTACTTCTCCAAGCTTTATAATTCAATTTGCAAATGAGAATGATGTTATCGCTTGTATTAAAAATTGAAAAACAAAAAACTGCAGGCCATGATCAATTGCCTTCTTTTTTGATTAAAGATTGTAGTAGTGTCTTTGCTAAACCATTAGCCACATTAATTAATCTCTCATTAAAAACAAGTACATTTCCTGAAGTATGGAAAATAGCACGAATTTGTCCAGTCCTAAAATCAGGTGATCCATGTTTGATTACAAATTATAGACCGATTAGTATATTAAATAATTTTGCTAAAGTTTTTGAGGTATTTCTTTATCGGAATATTTACTCAAGTGTGAAATGTCGTATATCGACTACGCAACATGGCTTTATGGAAGGCAGATCTACGATTTCGAATTTAGCATATTTTAGTCAATACATCTCTACGCATCTTGACCATAATACTCAAGTTGATGTTATATATACAGATATATCAAAAGCATTTGATCGTATTAACCATAAACTTTTGATTAATAAATTGCACACTTTTGGTTTTTGTGACTCATTAATTTTTTTACTCACTTCTTATTTAAGTAATCGTCAACAGTATGTGTCATACAATAATGTTAAATCAGACTCATTCATTGTACCCCTCAGGGTACCACAATGATCAAACTTGGGCTCTCTTCTTTTTCTACTATTCATCAATGACATTACTAATTCCATTTCTTGCGAAAAACTATTGTTTGCTGATGATTTAAAAATATTTCGTTCTATATCTTGTCCAAATGATTGTTTAGATTTGCAGTTACAATTTAATGAGCTTCAGCTGTGGTGTAACCTTAATTCTCTCGAATTAAAAATTGAAAAGTGTTCAGTTATGTCATACAGTAGGAAACAACATCTTACTAATTTTCAGTACAGAATAAATAATGTAGACTTAAAGAGAGTAGTATTGTTAAAGGATTTGGGTATCTGGTTTGATTCCAAGTTATCGTTTGTTTCTCATATTGAAAAACTCTAGATGTGTCGCTTAAATTATTGGGTTTTGTTATTAGAAATTCAAAATCTTTTGCCAACATTGATATAATTAAGTTATTGTTTTTTCGTTGGTTAGATCTAAACTAGAATATGGTTCTTTAATTTGGTACCCTTTGTATGAAACACATAAAACTAATCTTGAAAATATACAAAGAAGATTCTTAAAATTTTTATTTTATAAAATTCATGGTTCTTATCCAGATAGAGGTTACAGTCAATACATGCTCTTAGAGGAAATGAAAGTACAGTCGTTAGAAGTGCGTCGAAAATAACAAGCGTGAAATTCTTACATGGCTTACTCCATAATTTAATCGATTGTCCTGAATTACTTAAATTAATAAATTTTTATGTGCCTCAACAACTAACAAGACACTCCAATTTATTTTACACCCCTTCTGCACGCACCAACATTATGTGCAAGTCTCCAATTTTCATTATGTGTTATAACTATAACTCTATTGATAATGATGTAGACATAGTATCACTTAATGTAAGAGATTTAGGTTCTTATTTTCAAAATACTTAGAAGTAGTTTTATATGTTATATTTAGTTTTACCTTTAATTTTTTCAAATTGTTTGTATTAAAGTATAAATTTAAGTTTAAGATATTGTCCTATAAGTGGGTAATTTAACCTGTTGGGCGATTATTCAAATAAATAAATAAATAAATTAGGCCAATAACGGTGGATTTGATTTATTGGAAACTTGCATCCAAAATTGTCTGTAAGCTATACTCTGAGTCACTAGAATACTACTTACGTCCCAATCAGCTAGGTTCTGGCTCTAAAAGAAGATGTAAAACTGCAGTCCATGCAGTAAGGACGTAGTGTGAGAGATTTGAGAAAACAGTTTTTCTTAAAGTAGATTTCAGTAACGCCACAAATTATTCAAAACGCATTAGCCTCTCAAAAAATCCCATCAGTTCTTCAGCCAAGTAAACTCACATGTTCTAAAAGGTCGGACGAGGTATCTTTAATTCCTTGGTATGGGATGCTACATGCTCGGATGATACTTTTGCACCATCTTATATCTCATCCTCTGCTTTAAACGTTGGTGCTTCAGCTGATGCGGTCGCAATAAGGAAGTTCCTTGTTTATGATTCAATTGTCAAACAGAAATACCACTTTGTTCTAATAAGTGTCGAGACCCTTGGAGCTTTTGGCAGAGATGCTTTGACTTTTATTATTGTCTTAGGAATTAGAATTTTTAAAGTTACTGGTGAACCACGTTTGAGATCTTATCTTATTCAGAGATTGAGTCTTGCAATCCAAGTACTTACACACTTCGTTTATTTTGTAATGGTACCTGTGGAACATGCTCTGCTGAGTAACTACCAAAAAGAGCCTGCAATCAACGAAGAGAAGAGGTTGGAATGTGAAGAGATTGATGATTCTGATAATGATTAGTTTCATGTATTATAAATATTTTTTATGAAAAAATATTTGGAAATCTTTTTCTTTAAAATAATATTTACATTTTTTATTTTTTTAATAAAAACCCCTTAAAACAATAATCTTACATTGCCCATAAGTAACTTTGTAGTGGAGATAAGTCTACTAAAATCAAAAATTGATACAGTTATAAAGAACTTTCGAGATATTACACCGTACTTAAAACTTTAAACAATTATAAAACAATAAATTGGTGTCTACAAATTTCCAATTTACAAAATAATGGTACTACTCTACTACTTACTGTGATTTTTGTACTGAAAATTTTGAATAATCATTTAAACACGGTCTATATTTAAATAAAATAAAGATAAAGATTGTTGGCATTAAATAAATTATTCCTTTAACACAAAAGTTAAAAGTACCTGTTATGTATTTTCCCCAGTTTTGTTAATAGCGGCAACGCTGTTTTTCTAAGGTAGAAAACTACAACTATATACGCATGCCACACCTTAGTTTTACTGTTGGATTTTCGAGTTGTATTATGATTTATATAAAGTAAAATAAAGATTACTATACAAAAAGCGAACCAAATATAACAGTGGCGACGAGGACGATTAGAAAAGGGTAATTACAATTTTACTTTATTGCAATTACAAAAAAAAATCGTAAAAAAAAATTCACAATGGCTACAAATGAAAATCCGCCTGCTGCGAAAACTATTGCTACAATTCCTACTACAAGTACTACAATACAAGCCACATTTACCGTTGAATTCTTTGATGCTACAAAAACTAAATGGAGTCGATGGGTTAAAAGATTAGAAGTTGCATACAATGTGTTCAAGGTCTGCGATGAACTTAAACTACCATACCTTCTGCATTACATGGGCAGCGAAAGTTATGATATAGTTTGCGACAAATTGGCTCCAGATTCACCTGAAGAAAAGGCATACGATGAAATAGTACAATTACTTGATACTCATTACAATCCAGCACCGCTAGAGATTGCTGAGGTATTCAGATTCCAATCTAGAAAACAACAAGACGGTGAGCGAGTTCAAGATTTCTTACACGCCTTACAAAAATTAGCGATAAATTGTAAGTTTGGCACATTTCAAAGCACAGCTCTAAGGAACCAGCTAGTATATGGTTTATACTCTAAACGAATTCAAAGTCGGTTGCTTGAAGTCAAAGATCTTACTCTCGATAGAGCTTTGGAGATTGCTGTGGGAATGGAACTTTCTGAGCAAGATTCACACCAGTTACAAAATAAAATGGCAGTGAATGCAGTCCATACCTTACGAAACAAGAAAAGAAATTCACATGGAAAGAAGAAGAATGCAATTGATGGAAGAAAGAATACAACTACAAAGAACTCTTCAAACACAGCATGTTACAGATGCGGAAACCCAGCACACCTAGCGAACAAGTGTCCATTCATTAATTCTACATGTAAATTCTGCAATTTGCCAGGACATTTACAGAAAGTTTGCAGCAAGTTCAAGAATTCCGATGCACATCAAATAGAAGTACAAGAGGACATTCTGCAAATTGACTTGCGTGAGAAATTTTTGATTGATGTTAATATTAATAATAAGATCATAAATTTTGAGATAGATAGTGGTGCTGCAGTTTCATTAATGTCAGAATCCGAATTTCGTATTATGTTTCAAAATTTCAGAATTTGTAAGTCTGACATAAATTTACTAAGTTACTGTAAAACTCCTTTGAAAGTCTCTGGTCAGGTTTACGTTAATGTGAATGTTAATGATGTAACAAAACAATTGAGTCTGTACTTGATTGATTCCACTAACCGAAAACCACTTCTAGGGCGCGAATGGATAAGAGAGTTAGGCATTTCATTACATAACAATGATGGTAGCATTTTACAGATTAATCCTACTCCTAATCTCAACTCCATCCTGGACCGTTATGGTTCAATTTTCAAACATTCCATTGGGGAAATCAAGGTTTACAAGCCAACCTGAAGTTGAAGCCTGGAACGTCACCAGTTTTCATCAAAGCAAGAACAGTACCATTTGCACTAATTCCTAAAGTCGATGCCAAAATCGATAATTTGGTAAGACAAAATATTCTTACTAAGGTAGATCATTCTGAATGGGCTACGCCTATCGTACCCGTGTTGAAAAGCAATGGTAGCATACGTCTTTGCGGCGATTTTAAAATCACTTTGAACCCTAATTTAGTTACTGACGAACACCCGTTACCTACTATAAACGAGTTGTTTGCTAGCATGGCAGGAGGTGAAAAATTCACTAAATTAGACCTCAGTCAAGCTTTTCTACACTTACCATTAAATGATGCATGCCGAGAAATTACTACATTAAATACGCATCGCGGTCTATTCAAGTGTAATAGATTAATGTACGGCATCTCTTCTGCACCAGCAATCTGGCAAAGAGAGATCGAAAATATCCTCAAAGAGATACCGGGCGTTACGGTCTTTATTGACGACATTAAAATTACTGGAAAGGATGACTCTGAACATCTTACTCGTTTAGATCAGGTATTGAACCAATTGCTACAACACAATATACACGTCAATTTAGACAAATGCAGTTTTTTATCTAAACAAATAGATTATTGCGGTTACGTTATCGACAAAATGGGTATACACAAAATGCAATCTAAGGTCGAAGCTGTACAAAATGCGAAAACACCTACAAATAAAACTGAATTACGTTCATTAATAGGTTTAATAAATTACTACGGGAGGTTTTTCCGAAACCTAAGTACCATATTGTATCCTTTGAATAAATTGCTACACAAAGCAACGAAGTTCGAATGGAATGCAGAATGCGAAGAATCATTTAACAAAATTCGATCTGAAATACAATCAGATAATGTTCTTGCGCATTACGATCCTACTCTACCGCTACAATTAAGTACAGATGCGTCACCATACGGTGTAGGCGCAGTACTTAGCCATGTTTATTCTGACGGATCTGAAAGACCGATACAGTTTGTTTCACATACATTAAGTGCTACCCAACAAAAATATTCACAACTGGACAAAGAAGCATACGCGATTATTTTTGGCATAAAGCGATTCTACCAGTATCTATATGGACGTAAATTCGACTTAATTACTGATTGTCAACCGTTAATACAAATACTAAATCCAAAAAAAGAGTTACCAACATTCACGGCGACTCGCATGCAACATTACGCTATATTTCTGCAAGCATTTGATTTCAACATTAAATATCGAAATACCAGTAAACACGCAAATGCCGATGCAATGTCACGATTATGCATTGCTAAAGAAGGGCCAAATTACGACCAATGTGACGTGTTTGAAATTCTTCAGATTGAAAAGTTACCAGTCACTTTTCAGATGTTAGATGAAGCTACTCTACAAGATGAGTCATTGAAGAAATTGCATGATGGACTTACCCATGGTTTCGAAGTCAACAAAATGACCGATTTGGTATAGACCAAAACCAGTTCTCATTACAAAGCAATGTCATTATGCGTGGTCAATGCGTCGTTATACCTACAATATTCAGACGCCGAATTTTAGATGAACTTCATTGCGTTCATTCCGGTGTCGTAAAATGAAAAACCTTGCACGATCATACTGTTGGTGGCCAGGAATATCTCGCGATATTGAAAATCTTGCTACAAACTGTTTGAATTGTCAAAAGAATAAAAACTCGCCTTCACAAGTTGCACATTGTTGGGAACCTTGTCAAGAACCATTCCAACGAGTTCACATAGATTTTGCTGGACCGATGAACGGATACTACTATTTTATACTAGTCGATGCATTTAGCAGATGGCCAGAAGTACACATAATGAAAGAGATTACATCTAAAAACACAATTAGAGTACTGCGAAGAATATTTTCAACATATGGAATACCATTAGTTTTAGTCAGTGATAATGGACCTCAATTAAAATCCCAAGAGTTTGAAAATTTCTTGAAACTTAATGGAATCATCCACAAAGTTACTGCACCTTACCATCCTGCGACTAATGGACTAGCCGAACGATATGTGCAGACCGTGAAACATGCATTAAAAACACTAAATGTGAGTGAAATGAACCTTATGAATCACGAAAAGGTTCTAAATAACTTCCTCCTAAATTATAGGAAAACTCCACATTCAGTTACAAGAATAAGTCCGTCGAAGCTAATGTTTGAACGTGAATTAAGATCTAGAATCGATCTGCTTAAACCCAAAACTACGTGTCTACAAACACTGACGACCCAGATAATTACCGGATCTTAGATGTAAACGATAGAGTTTCGATAAAGAGCTACGACAATAATAAATGGGAATTTGGTAAAATTATACAGAAGATAGGAAACTTACACTACCTAGTTAAATTCGACAGTGGTCAAATCTCTAAAAGACACATTAACCAATTAAGAAAAGTTGGAAAGGAAGTGCCAAATATGGCAGAAGAACTTTTTAGTCGTATGAAGACCTACATACAAAGCAACCAATTCCTAATCTAGACCAAACACCGAATACTCCTGAACATCCTGTCCCAGTACAAGACACTATAGTCAATAATGAGGGCATAAATGAATCACCTGAACCAGTATTAAGACGTTCAAAGAGAGTTATTAAAATACCTCAAAAATTGAACTTATGATATTTACGCTTGTATCCAAATCCATTATGCATTTGTTTTTTGTTACTAAGGGGAGACTGTTATGTATTTTCCCCAGTTTTGTTAATAGCGGCAACGCTGTTTTTCTAAGGTAGAAAACTACAACTATATACGCATGCCACACCTTAGTTTTACTGTTGGATTTTCGAGTTGTATTATGATTTATATAAAGTAAAATAAAGATTACTATACAAAAAGCGAACCAAATATAACAGTACCTAAAATAAAATTAAAATGCATTAAGAAAGTAATATAAACATACACACCTAAACAAAAGGGATAAAACCATAATATTCTCGTAAGCTTTATGGTAAGAGGTAAAGGGTTCAAAATTAAAATTTTATTAATACCGTTCATTATTAAAACGAAGACAATATTTGTACATTAAGAGCGTTAGTTGTTAAGTAAATAGTTGGGTTGTGTCGTTAAATATAAATTAAACGTTATGCAGCAGAACTTAGCGTAATAATAGAGTTATAATCAAAGAAGGAAATATATTAGGGAAACATCTGTATGATATTAATAAACTTTCTACTGCCGGAGGAGTTTAATTAAACGAATACTGTTAATTTAAAGAATTTCTAATTTTTGCTTTGTTGAGTTTAATACCCAATGTCTTGAATGCGTGTACGTGATGTGCGTGCTTACAGTTTAAATTACCTAAGAAGATCAAAGTAGCTCAATGTCTAAAAATGTTGTTCTTAAAAGACGATTTTGTTTGTGGGTTTGCATAATGAATTCATATAAATTTTATTTTTACTTTAAATCGTTTCCGTTACTTAGTTATTCAGAATTAATTTGGAATAAATTGCTTTAATCTGTAACGATTTTTAAAAAAAATTGTAACGAGTTTTAAAGCACACCAACCTACCTTATGTAGTTCCTCTTTATGCAGAAACTGCATTGCATTATTTTGTATTAACTATTAAATATAGAATAGTAAGGGATATGCATTTGCATTTATATAAGCTATTTACGTACATTCTAGCATTATGATCTAAATATTTTACGTTTATGCTATTTCTTCTTAACCTCGACATTAAAAACGCATTTTTTTTTTTTATTTATGTTAAGAAAGTTTATTGTATACGTTCCAAACAATAATACGTTTTAAACCACCATTTTTTTCCAGTTGAATGCAAATAACGAATAAATCATTATTATATTTAATTTAATTATTGTTTCGATTATGATTATGATATATATTTTATGTAATAGTAAACCGTGTGTCCCAATGACATGAGGATTTACTGTGTTAAATTAAAATACGTATTTCTTTTTTTGCACAATATAACAACATACTATGTTCGATAGACAAACTAGAACAAATTCATGTAATAATAATGAGTATTCAAAGCGTATTTTAATAAAAAATTAGTAAAATAAGTTATTTCTATTGAATGTTTATGTATTAGCAGAATGGATTTTCATTTTGTAAGCGGCCTTCGTAGACCAATTGATTAATTGTTGCCCGGTAATGTTTTCTGCTTCCTATCCGTAGTTCGATTCCGATTGTAGTATTTTTTATTAACTTTCTTATCATGTAAAGTGAATTTATTATTTTGTAAAAGAGTTGAAAACTTATTTTGTAAAAATTGTTTAATACTTTTATTGATAAAACAAAAATTACCACAATCAAGAACGAACGCGGATTTTTGGCGTAAATAATTATGCAAACATTAATATTTTGTTTATTAAAGTACGCTTTAAACACTTATTAAAGTTTATTTAACAAATTAAGGCAGTTGACTGTAGACTTTTAATTATATTTATATTTACAAAATGTACACTCACAATTTCTGAACAATGAACTTGTGTGCGCGTATTTTCTTTGATATTATGCTTACGCATTTCAAAATGAACTGAACTGCTACAAAAAGGAAGACGCTGAGGCAAAAAGCAAAACCGTCCCCTTTACCGCACATATTTCTAAAATTGTAAGTTGTGTTGCCTATGTTAAGGAAAAAATACAAATTAACAACTTACATAAATTTGTTCTCATTTATAACTAAGAAATTTCCAACAGTTAACTGTAACAACATGTGCGTTAAAGTGCATGCTATGCATCTTTAACCCACACATGTCGTTACAGTTAACTGTTGGAATTTTTCTTAGTTTATACTATTCACACGTGTCAATGTTTTACACGAGATGTCGTAAGACACACATTTTACTTATGTTCTCATTTATCTATTTAATAAACTATGTTGCTATATTGTGCTCAAATTGTTCCAGAAGAAAGATATGAATTAATTTTGAATTTAACATAGGAAACACCTTTGCCTTTTCCGTGGGACACATGGTATATTTGGCGCATTATATCAAATTTTGTCAACCGAGCATAAAGAGTGACCAATGACAATTGCAGATTATCAAACAGCACTTAGGTACATGCACGTGTTTCGACTTATAAAAATTGATTAGTGTAGGGTACGCAATGACATTCAATTATCTACATTTTCTACAAATTTTATTTCCAAGTTGTGAATTCACATGGCGATGTTTTATGAGGTAGCGACAACGACTTAAAATATTTAAAAAAACACAGTAAAACTAAAAATAAATAAGTAAATTTCTGGTTAGAGTCTTAGATCGCAAAGTAGAACCACAAAATTATTTTATTTTTTCAAAACAGAAATAAATATAAAACAATGATTTCGAAAATGACATTCACTCATTATGTAAACAATATTAAATTTTAATTAGTTATCATCTAATTAAGAAAAGTTTGAAATAAATTTGAGTAGAGAATGGTTACCGAGATACAAATGAAAAATGAACATAAAAAAATAATTAATTTCAATGAATGCAAATGTGTTAAATAAAACCGTTATTAACGTTAAAATGTAATTTCTTTTAATTTGATACTAAAAGTATTACACAAAAAGTACTTTACGAGATTCATAATAATAATTACAAAGGATATCAGAGTGTCCAGTAACTCTACCGATAAATTTCTCGTAGTGATTCTATACCTAAAAATAAGAAAAAGAGTTCATATAAACCCAGGTCCAAAAACGCTTTCGTTTACGACCTACAGGGTGTTAAAAAATTTTTTACTTTCCTCGGTTTTTTGGCGATTTTTGCCAACAAATTTGAATATGGTCCTGAAATTTAGGACACGGGGATCTTTGTGGTCAAGAAACTTAAACATTTTATTGATTTTTATGCAGTATGCAGAAGGCGCCATCTACAGTGTTATGCTAAAAGTTAATTAGCCATAACTTTTTACCGCTTGGTATATTGACGTTCCATTTTACTTAGTTTGTTCCTTTTCAGGTCTAAGTAAAAAGGTATACTTGGTCGATGTCCCTCAGATCAACTGTTTTCGAGATATTGGTTGATGAACAGTTATTTAATTCCCTAGCTAATTGGAATTAAAAATCAAGTACGTTCGCATTTTTTACTTTAACTTTGAATTTAAAACCAAAATGAAGAAATAAATAATAAAACTAAATAAATAAATGTTACAAAACCCCCGTGTCTCAAATTTCAGGACCATGTTTGTTCGCGAAATATCGCAAAAAACCAAGGAAAATAAAATTTTAACACCTGTAGGTCCTAAACGAAGCGTTTCCGGACCTAGGTTTATATGAACTTTTTTTATTTTTGGGTCTAGAATCACTACGCAAAGTTTGTCAGTAGAGTTACTGGACACCCCGTATATTTGGTGCACAACATGAGGTTTACCATGTTTCTTATTTTACAGGATAGCAACTCGTAACAATGACTACAAGTGAACATTGTAAATTGTTTTAAGTGAACAGAGAAGAAAAAGAAGAAAATGTTTTAAATATTATAAAGAATCCTATCGTTAGATTTTCTTATCGCATTCAAAACCGCGAGATTAATAAACAGCCAGGACAGAAATACACTATTAAAAGATTATTTATTTCAACGTACAGTAACTATAATTTGTATAAATACACACACACACACACACACACACACACACACACACACACATACACGTTCCGGTACTTGCTGTGGCATCTGTGAATTACCATTAACTGTAGCCACATTGGTTAGCACTGTATTACAAGAGACAGAAAAATTTTAACTGTCGTATACGCTAACTTTCATTCGGATACACTCCGCCATTCCAAACTTATTGAAACATGAATTAACAAAGTTTGTGGCATCGAAGCCACAATTGTATAATTTGCACAAGTGTTTATGGTTTCCACAGTATATGCTATTAGCACGTGTGTTAACTGATGTCACAGTATAGGTGTCTTTACTGAAAACAACAATGTAATATGTCGCTTAAGAAAAATAAAGATTGAGTAATTTTATTAAACAGCTTAAAGTTTATTTTTGCTATACACCGTGTCCGTAAAGTAGGGGATATAGGCTATAAAATTGTTATAAAGGGTTTATTGAAAAATCGCTGAAACAGGTCTAAAGATTAACATTTTTGCAATTTTTGATGTAGATTTTAATTTTTTCCACCATTTTAAACGACTTATGACGTCATCGATAATTTTTAAATGGCAACCCCATTTTTATTACGGAATATGAAAGAAGATTTTTTGAGTTCAGTGCAGTGAATATTAATATCGGTTACATAAGAAAATTTTCGAGAAAAATACTTTAAAGTTTAATTAATTCGAATTTACTTAAAATGATAAAAATAGCAATTGCCATGGTAACAATCATTTAAATATTAAATAACAAATAAAATTAATAAATTAAATAAACAGTTAATAATTTAAATTAATTTAAATGCTCAAATTGTGCACCCTGGACTGCTAGACAATAACCTAAACGATTTCTAAATTCTTCCTGGCAATTCCTTAAGACATCAGGAGTTATCCGCTGGACTTCGAATTAATTAAACTTTAAAGTATTTTTTCTCGAAAATTTTCTTATGTAACCGATATTAATATACCACTAACTCAGAAAAAATCTTCTTTCATATTCCGTAATAAAATGGGGGTTGCCATTTAAAAATTATCGATGACGTCATAAGTCGTTTAAAAATGGTGGAAAAATTAAAATCTACATCAAAAATTGCAAAAATGTTAATCTTTAGACCTGTTTCAGCGATTTTTCAATAAACCCTTTTATAACAATTTTATAGCCTATATCCCCTACTTTACGGACACGGTGTATAGAATCTAAAATATCTTTGTATCAAAAAGAAAGGTATATTCATAATATGTCTAAACTTTAAAATACGTCATTATTGCTACATTTGGTTTGCTTTCAGATTGTGAAATTTCAGAATAGGCTAGATATATTTTGCCAAGAAAATGATATTAGCTAATAATTGATCTCTTAAGAAATACATATTAATTGTAAATATTTTATTATTACAATGCACGTTTTTCGATAACTAAAACAATACAATTTCTCACTGATCTTATTTCCAATAAGTAAGTATGTATTTTTATTATTATTACAAGTCAAATATTATATTAAAGCATTTGCTTTTTATTTAAATAAATTGAATTGAATGAATTGAATAACCAAAACTCAAAGCTTGCCAATAAAAAGATTATTTGTAATTTTGGAGAAACTATGAATTTAACTTTTTGGTACAAAACTTAAATGATCTATTCAATTGTTATGTTTGTTCTTATCATTTTAATCATCAAGAAAAGTATTATAACTGGCTAATTATACCGGCCTTGTATATCCAACAACCAATAACAATAAAGTTACCAATAGTACGGACTTGAAATAAAAACACGCTCTTTTTATATATGATGTGAAATAATGAAATATTTTTACTACTTTAGCTGGACCTTGCTTACCCAATCATATATGCTTCGTAATCTTTCAGTTTGCTCATAATCATTAAATTAATTTCTTTATAATTTAATTGTGCATAAAATCTAGAGTTTATTTTTAAAAAAAATTGTTCTGGATAATAGTCGCAAACACTTGACAATAGTATATCCACGTACAAAATACATATAAGACATGAATTAGGAAAGAGATAAGTCGACTAGTTTCAATATTCTAGTTTATTGTCAAAATTTTGTTTCAGAAAAGTATTTAAGAAAAAAAGTCAAAAATAAAAGAAAAAGCCTATTAATATATAACTAACTTAGAAATAATTATAATTCTTAAATCCCTACCATATATATTTGTATTTAATTTTCACAGTATCAAGATCTTTGTATTAATACAACTTACAACCAACTAAACAATTTCATTGCACTAGCAAAATCTTAATAGTTAAAATACATTTAAAGTAGAGTTCAAAACAAACCCTTTTTAACTCTTAATTTAAAATGTTTTATATACATCTGCTAATCTTTTTATTAGATGATTTATGTATTTTTGTTAAGTAATTTTTTATAAAAAAACTTTAAATCTGTCCATTTTCTTCCTTCAAATACTTTTTGTTCTTCCATTAGTTTAGTACATAGTTCTTTTCCTGGTAGATTACTATGTTTTATTTGCGTTTTAAAATATTTAAAAATAATTTCTTTTTCTTCGGTAGTCCATGGTTTTTACGCTTTTTATTTTAGTTTCTCGTCTATTCTTAGTTTTGAAATTTTTGTCTACAATTAAAAACATAAACAAATAAGGTAAGGTAAGTTTTTCTTCAAAAATTAATAAGTGATATGATTTGGTCTGGTAGACCCTTTTTTGTGAAGGTAAACTGAACAAAACAACGAATCTCCACGAAGAACGAATCTATGAGACCAAATTATATCACTTATAATAAATAAAAAAATTAACTAACTTGATTCGGTACTTTTCAATTTAAATTGTTATGTTGGGTTATATTACTATCCTGACTTATTTCCTCATTTTCACTGTCATTTTCAGTTTCATTTAAGGGACCTGTTTCTTCTCGGTTTTGGTCTTCTACGTTTATTCCTTCCAAATCTACAGAACAAAGAAAACGAAAGAAAAATATGTATATGTTACAATTTATAACATTGTTTACCTGTCAAATGTATGTCTTTTAGTTCTTTTCCTGCAAACTTGTGTGCCTCTCCTTGGTCTACTGCCATAAGTAAACGACTCACTTTTGTAAGCTCAACAGCGTTTTCTTGGAGACGGTAAAACTGCCTATGAACACGAATATCATGACCGAGATGACGAGCTAGCCAGTCGTATTCATTGTCGTTCAAGTTAAAAATTTGACAAACAGTAGCTACATATTTTCGAAGCTTGGTACTGGTAATCAGATCTGGTGAATTGAGTTCCGCCTCATTACACCACTTTTTGAGACAATCGTGTCCCCTTATATGACTTGATGGCGTATTAGCAATGGCAAAGACATAAGGATTTTCGCTTAGTATATCATACTGAACTCGTTTAGATATAATCAAATCGATGGATTCTTTCATATCTTTTGTTAGTAATATAGGAACAATTCGTCCACGTTTGCCAACTATTTTTACCATAGTTAATGTAGACGCTAATTTATTTTCAAAAGGAGTTAAAGAATTTTTAATTCCTCTGTACCTACATCCTTCCAATTAGGTCTACATGAATATTGAGCTAATGTCATTTTTGCTGTTTCTCCAGAACGTCTTTTATTAAACATTATAATTCTTGCTAAAGTAAGTGAAGTTAGTTCACTGTACTTTAAAGACGAAATGTTTTTTTTTATTTTTTTTTATTTGTGTGTCTAAGAAGTTATTCAGTTTAAGAAGATCACTAGTAACAGGAAGCAAATCTTCTGCATTCTGCTTTCTTGAATAAAGTGTCGACAGAGCATTTGACGAAACTCTAACATTCCATTCTAAATTAAACAATTGAAGAAATCCCACGTATTGTCTATTTTTGTGCAAATCCCTCGTCTTAAACATTGTCCTCTTTCAATCGAAGCGCACTTTTTATAGCGTACCCTATTTTAAGCGCTAACGATGGTGTATTATATTCAGGTTTTTTGATATATCATCTCGAGTGGTTTGACAAATTTCCTGTGTGTAACCAAATACATATACACTGAGTCCAAGATAATGAATCTCATAAATAATAATAGATACAAATGTATAGCCATCATCAACTTATTTTTTTAAATACGGATATTTTCAAAACCAATTTTTAAAGAATTTTTTATAAATTTAGCAATGTATTACATTTGATGGTCTGATCGCGTTTTGCACTTTCTATGAACCATCTTCACGAAATTTTTAATACTACATACTAATTTCTTTTATTCTGAGTGCAAAATAAAGTAGAAATTACTTACTTGATGATCATTTAATACAGGTCTGGATTTACAAGAAAGTTTATTCAGTTAACGTTTCCTTTGTATTTAATATTAAAAAAATATGGAAACGTACTAAAATAAAATATTATTGAAGTGACCTGTTTATATGATCATTATCAAACAAAAAACGCGATTAGACCATCAAATATAATACATTGCGGTTTTTATAAAAGAAAATCTTTAAAAATCGGTTTTCAGAATATCAAGACCGTATCTAAACAAAAATAAATTGATGATGGCTATAAAAATACAGAACGTCCGAATTTAAAAACTAATTTTGCTTTGTTAAAGTCCGTAACAAGTTGCCACTACAGACTGTTTGTATTTTTGTTCTAGCATTTATAATAATGCTAGAAAAATACAAAATCAAAATTTCAAAAATTCCATTTTATTCAAATATTTCTAAAACCAAAACACGCCATTATTTTATTGGTCACACAATTACACAACTTTTTTTCATTTAACCGGAGTTGTATCTACTATCATTTTCGAGATCCCCATAGTAAAAATCCTTATCTTGAATACAGTGTATTACTAGATTACATACCTAATTACAAAATATGTAAGAATTATCTAGATAATTTTGAAACATTTAAATAATTTAAAAACGCTTGTGAGTGCAAAAAATGTGTTATTGAAATTTTTGAAATTTATTTAGTCATCAACACCAAACAAAACTTATTTTTTTATAGCCGACTATCTCCAATTCGTCATAAATTATTAAAATAAAACAAGTAAAACTATAGATAACTTCAGGCAAATTTTAAAAATTAGTGCATGCATATAATAATAATAATAATAATACCTTAGTTGCATTAATTATAAAATCAAATTTTTCTGGAGCAAGCATTTCACACAAGTTTTCAAAATTGCTCCTTGTTTTTTAATTCTAAGGTTAATCTTCCAAGCTGTCTCATAGATTGTCTTATAAGCTCTGATTGTGTGCAACTGTACTTTTCGTACAGGAAAGCACCATAGCGCATGATTGTATCATCTTCTTTACACCTGACTGAAATTATATCGTTTCTAAATCTGTTTATTACATCCATAAATCCTTCTGGAAAATCACTTCGTAAAATTCCATTCAACAATGCGGAACTTTCCGCTATAGGGCCTTTGCCAGAGGCTTCATCTTTATCAGTATTGTCCAATTTTGAAGGACATTTGTATTTTAAATGATGCCATAACTGTCTTTTTAAAACAAAACCTAAACATTCAGGACAGGGCCCATAATCTGAATAAGATGTAAATTCGTACTCTTGAGCATTTGGACGTCTAACTAAAATAAGTTGTCCTTCTTTGAGAGTTAAAACTTCACAATTGTGATAGAAGTCACCATATCTTATTAAGTTGGCAAATGCATCTCCGTTTCTTAGAATTTTTGGGCATTGCTAAAATTTTTGCTACTTCAGATTCATTTTCATGATGAGTTTCAAAGTGCCTAGCAAAGTTAGTAGATATTATTTTTTGACAAAAATAACACGAATGCCCTTTGGATCGAATTCTTTTTCCATTATTTTTTTCAGATACACCTACTGACACTTTCAAACGTTGTGATTCAATTTTATTTCGTTGCTCAATAATATTTTCTGTTGGTTTAGTGTCAATTGCTTTAGTTTGTGATATTTTTTTTGATTTAACCATTTTTTGTTTTTTAAATTTAACTTCTCTATTAACTATCAAACTTTGTTGTTTTTTGTTCTGAATGTCATTTTCAAAGTTATCTTGAACTATTATCGGTATTTGAATTGGAATTTCGGCACTAGAAACAGAAGAATCTGACACAACACTGCTACTAGGAGAATAGGAACTCCTGAATCCTCAAAAGGGTCAGGTTGAGGGTCTGAATCATTTTCTTCTTCAGGTATTAGGGACCTCTTTAAAAATTTTCTAGTGTAATATCCGTGATCATTTATATCACGTGTACTAATCTGACTAATAGGTTCATTACTGGTAGAAGCATTTATAAGAGAAATACCACTATCCAAATGAATACTTAAAATTTCTAACAGCTGAAGTGTTTTTATTACAACTGGTACTTGGATGCTTTGTAGGCGTAACATAAGCCGTTGGTTTTGATATGATTTTGCATGATTTACGGTTTCTGAAAACATTATTTTACGTAAAATGACAGAATGCATCAAACATTGATAATAATATTCAAACATTTAGCTTTTTTGATTGGCAAAAGCAGAAGATGTAATTGAATTGAAAACTAACAATTTACCTACTCCACTAAAGAAATAATCAAAAGTTCAACAAAATTTCTAATACTAAAACAATTTTTACCTGAACAAAAACATCTTTCAACTGGTCTATATTGACAGTTTTTAGGTCTATACCTTTCGTTGTTTCATACCGCGGCAGATTCAACTGACTCAGCATCTTGTGATCTTTTTCAGTCACCAAACAAACCATTTTTTCCCTCTAGTTGTCATCATGTAGTAGGTCTTAAACAGAAAATGTGTTGGAATATATGGAATTAATATCTATTATTTAGTAGCCATGTTGTTGCTAACAAAAATATGTAAACATATTAAAATAAAGCAAAACCCAACTTTAACATGGCTTTTCCTATTTTTATAACAAAATTTAACCGTAACAAAAAACTCCACGTTTTTTATTTCCATATCTTATTGTCAACTTTTAAAAATCGCAGTAGGCGGATGAAATGCGACAGAAATGCCAGCTACTATTCAAAATTACGACTAAACCTTTAAAAATCATAACACAAAAAATCATTATTTTATCTTCAACGGTTCAAAAGTTGTAAATTTTTGAATAAACTCTCGCAATTTTAATTTGTAAGCATTAAATGTTTCATATGTCAAAAACTATTGGAGGTAATATTGACAATTTGAGTTGTTTGTTTTCACAATTTAAGGTACAATTATAATACTAAATTCAAATAAAGTCCTTCCTTTTAAAAATCAAAATGGCGTTAATTTTCGCTATATACGAAAGCGTCGCCATTTTGAAAATAATTTAATTGGACTTACAGTACTCGATTATACTTAGATACCAAATTTCATATAAATACGATTTGAAGAAGTAAATAAGTTTTATAACCGACTTTCTACGTGATTCATCTTGTATAATAATTTTGTTAGACCACTACGGAATATTTTGTTATCAAACGATTTTTAGTCCAGTAATGAATTTATACGCTATTTGAAAATGTAGTGTATGCGTAAAAGAATATCATTAAGTTTCTCATTTGTATATTTTGATTGACTTATCCTAACGACTATATTGCATATATAAAAATTAAACCGCATAATTTAACCGTGTCAGCAAAATGTATTTAATACAACGTTTTGTTCTCCGTATTCATCGTTTGATATATTATTAAACCTTAGAAGATAGAAGTGTTACAGTTAAAGCATAATTAAATACTTACCTAATCTCAAAACACCGTTAAAATATATAAGTATTATTGTAAAAATGATGTCACAGCAAAAGACGTCTATTCACACTCTCGGCTCAACGCTCATTAATATTAACACACGAACAGTCAAAATAATAAAAGTGTATTCTGCAGAGGGAACTACTTTATGACAATTGAAACTGATGTGAGAAGTCGGTGAAATTCATGCCTACTACATGATCATTTACGGCATCACATACACAATTGGTAAAATGTATACAAACCGAATTTCGGCGAAAATCAACGATAGCATATAATGCAGTTATGGGTAAGTAGCGCCAGATTTGAATTTGAGAAAAGAGTTATAATTCGTGATGGTTTTAAATGATATTTAACTGTGGCATCGGAGTGTATGATGCCACAACAAAAACAGAGGTCACAGTACAGGATGATGCACGCACAAGATGCCACAGTAAATGTAACACACACACACACACACACACACACACACACACACACATACAAGACGACTCGTTATAATTTATATCAACTCGTATTCAATAATAACTTAGAACTACCCCAAAATTACCTGACTATGCTTTATAGTTGCAGAATAATTATAGAAGATGTTCTTTTTTCTTACTTATTCTCGTAACTTCAGTGACGTAAAAATATGAAAACCAAATAGAAGAAATGAAATATTTGCTAATGCATAAGGAACAAACGAAAGAATTGAAACAAAATAGAATTAATAGAGGAAAATCAAATCTAAAGAATTAATATATGAATTAATAAAAAATGAAAAAATTAAATGCACAAGGAAAATAAAAAATAAAATAAAGACAAACTAATTATATATTCAGTAAAGTTCACGTATCGAAAATGTTAAGTTTACAAGAGAAACAAGAAAATAAAAAAATAATAAAAATAATGATATTTTCTTTGGTTCGAAGGGTCTTGATGACCAAGTCCGGAAACCATATTGGTGATTCTCGGGAACAACATAAGTTTCTTATTAACTATGGAATACTGTAGAGTACTGATCACTTTTCATTATTTTCATTTGTATTAAAAAACGCCTAAAAAATATTGTTTAAAATAAAATAAAAAAAAAAAACGTAAAACTTCTGATCCAAAGAAAGTTGGAGGAAAGAACAAGACATATTAGAAATTCAAAAGCTATATGGGTGCTTCATCAATCCTATGCTCAAGCTTTTTATTAAAAGATTTTGCTGGTGTTTAATGTTTATCTTGCATATTGAAGAATAATAATAGAGATGGATTGTGTGTTACTGGAAACAGAGCATTCATTGTTACTAAAAACAACGGCTCAGCAGTACAATATCTCATTCATTCATTCTAATTTTCTCAGTTAGTTTAAAATAAAAAACGTTGAAGAAAACATCAGTAGTAAACTCTAGAAAAGAAATAAAAGATAAGCAAAATATATCTATTTTGGATAATAAATTTTCCATAATAAAGTGAGTGTATATATTAAAATAACAGTGTGCAATTATGAATAGGTTTGTCTTGGGAAAGCATTTGCATCAAGGTTTAAGAAAACCACTAAAACCTAAACATGCTAAAAACGTAAGATAAAAAATACTTAATGGTAACAGTTACCACTACTGACTGTTTAAATTCCAAACAGTAAAACGAAAATAAGTTGCTTATAAGCATTATTCCAAAAGACATTGCCTATTTTAGTAAGTAGGCCATTCTGGTAGAAAACATCACAGTTTTCTTTAAATATCCAAATAATACACTTCCAACCTAATTAGTAAAAAGCCCTCCATCGCTAATGAGTTCCTAAATTTCCTCGAATCAAAGAAATTACAGGTTTTCTACTGCTTGTTAACAGTCAGGTGCAGATATATCGAAATAAAAATCACAAGATTGAAATCAATGTATTATTCATAAATATCTATTGCTAAAAGAATTATTCCAACAGCAAGCTAACAAAATTTAATATTTGTGTATATCACCAACAAAATTTCCTTAGTTGATTATGTTCTTACAAATAAATACCACTGTGATTATTATTTTCTCAAATTGAATTTTATCCAGTTTTTCTACGACCTTCATTTTATCTTCGGCATTCTTTTTTGCAATTGTGGGGGTAAGATATTTACAAAAGGTTTTTTTGACATGGTTACTGGTGTGCATCTATTGATAAATACCAAGCTTTTACCACCTTAACTTGTTTGTTTTTGTTTCCACGTCAGCATGACATTTACAAGAAAGAATCAAAATTTAATTTTTTGCAATTTTTTTCGTTAGACCAACCTTTAAAAACTATTTAAAAAAACCAACGTGCCGTATCTTTAAACCAAGAAAGTAGATAGTGACTACATTCTTTTTTCTGCCATTGAAAGTATTGAACACGCAAAACTTATGTATGGCGTGGCAAGTGAAGATATATTGGTTGGGACTTTATTGTCCATGATATGTGAATCATTGCTAACAACTTTTGGTATTTTTTTAGGTGGATTACACTTTTTTTTTAATACACTACTACTACGTTTTGAAGAACTGTTTTTCTTCATATAAATACTACTACACGGCATACAAGGGCGTCTGCAGTGCGTGCAGTTCGAGTGGTCGCCGCAACACTGCCATATAAAGTCAATGTCATATAAAGTCAATGCAACGATAAACAAACCACAAAAAATGTGGTTGACTCAATCACAGTTTTTTGCGGTCGGATAACCACAAAATGTGGCTATCGCACACTCGTAGTTCAGAATTCTCAAGAGCTTTATTATGGCATTTCTGTCGCGTTTTACACCAGCAGTTTTTGCAATTCGTAACGGACTCGTAAGTTATTTTTGCGAAAAAGCAAAATTTTCGAGTAATTTGTAATTTTGTCTTAGTTACGCAGATTTCGTTGTCAAGGTTATTTACATAAATACAGAAATATTTGCCTTTTTAAACATTTTAGTCATAAGTGAATAAAATCCTATTTTAGTCACAAGAAGTAGTGACTAAAATGCATCAAAAACTGCTGGTGCAAGATAAAAATATTAATGAGAACGTTATAAAATTCTGTATGACTAGGATACTTAATTTTTCAGTAACTTTTTAATGCTATTTATTGTTGTAAAACAGTTTGAATCCTTTGTTGTTGTTGTTGTTTCTATGAGATAAGGTGTGTAAAATAAATAAATGATTACTGTCAGCAGTTTATTAATTCAATCTTGAATCTTTAACATGGTAGCAGAACGTGATTCACTTGAAGATTGAATTGGTTAGTAGCTAGAAGTAATGCATATAATTTGGGTGCTACTATTAAAAACTGTAGGGCGCAAGTAATTGGTGCCTCTGGAAGTTTACTGTTAAAAATTTGTTGCGGGGTTCTGAAAACGCATTTGAAGTCTGTACTGGTCAAGTGAAAAAACCAGAAGACTTAGGTGCCGATGCAACACCCACACAGAAAAATGAATTAGCAGTTAAATCATGGGACAAAACTGACTGGTTCGCAAATCAAATACTTGTCCAGACGTTTGCAACCAAAAGTTATGATCTTGCTGTGTGATACTGCCAGAGAGTGTGGGTGAAACTGCATTCGGTCTTTGAACAGCAGACTACGCAAGCTTCTCATACAGTACAAAACGAGTTTTTTGGTTTTAAGAAAGACAAGTGTGATGACATGATTTCACACATTGCAAAGTTCTAGGGTCTTGTCCTAAGGATGCAACAGCTGAATGTAAAGCCGGACGAATTATCTCTGCTAGTCAAGTTGCTGGACACTCTTCCTGAAGATTATGATAGCTTAAGACAAGCTTGGTGAGCGAGATCACCTGATTCACAAACTTTTGAAATCTCGTCAGTGTGTTAACATCGGAAGAGCAAAGAAGACGTTTACGTCAAGAAAACAAAGCTTTGCATCAAGAAGATTCAACTGCACTGGTGGCAACACAGAAGTACAAAAAAATCAGGTGCAGAATGGAAATGGCAACGAAAAAGCGAAGAAAAAAAGTTTTAAATGCTACGGCTGTGGAGAGAAAAATCATATTAGAAGAAATTGCCCAAAACGCAAGCAGAATAATTCCAGAGATGGTGCTTTCGTGTCTGAAGTTTTAAACGTAGAACTGGATGACAATTCCTGGATTGTTAACTCTGGAGCTACAGATCATTTGACTTCGTTGAAACTATTTGAAACACCTGTGAAAATCTATATAGGAGATAAGTCATCAATGGACGCTGATGTGCTGTATGTGCCTGCAAGAAGAAATCTGTTCTCGGTAACGTCAGCCCTTGACAAAGAATACAAGTTTCCTTCTACTAAAACGGATGTAAATTTGTCAAAAACGGAATTGTCAAGGCTCGAGGCACACGTATTGGACAACTATTCAAGATGGTGATTTGTGTAGAATTTCCAGAAAAGCCTTTAGAAGGCTTGTCAAAAGTCGTCCGTGAAGCAAACGTAAGTTTTAAAAAAATGACTTTGCAACAATGGCATGAGATCATGGGTCATCAAAACAAACGTTTGGTTGAAAAAGTGTTAGAACGTCATGGCATCGATTGTGTCAAGACTGATTTCTTCTGTCAAGCCTGTGTAGAAGAAAACAACAACGTAACAGTTTTCAGCTGAGACAACAACGGGCCGAAAAAGTTGGCGAGGTGATTCATGCAGATCTCTGCGGGCCCATGGAAGTTGCGTCATTTGGAGCAGCAAAATACTTTGTGTGTTTTACGTGTGATTATTGAATGGTGTATCTCCTGAAAGAAAAATTCACAAATTTTTGAGAAAATCGTCGAAATGTTGGAGTTTGTTCGGAATCAAAGCGGCCAGGCAGTAAAATGTTCCAATGTGATGGGAGACGAGAATTTATCAACAACGACGTAGAAAAATTATTCAAGAGTCAAGGTGTGGTGTTAAATGTAACCTAACCCGTACACAGCTGAGCAAAACGGTTGTGCTGAGCGTTCGAATACAACTATCGTGAAACTCGCAAGAACAATGTTAGCTACCAAAGAATTACCGAAAGCCTTGTCGGCAGAAGCAGTCAATACTGCGGTTTATATACTTAATCGAACAGGCCCGAGCAGTGATGTACGTAAATTGCCATACGAGGTATTTACAAAAAGTCGGTTCATCTAAAAGGTTGGCATCCTTTTGGTACAAAATGTTTTGTCCATCAACCGAAGGAATTGAGAAAAAATTAGTCAACAAATCACGACAAGGAATTTTTGTTGGCAACTCCGAAAATATTGATGGTTTTGGGTGTGGACGACGGGTAATAATATTATCCGGAATTGAGGAATTGAGAAAAGAAATTAGTCAAGAAATCGCGACAAGGAATTTTTGTTGGCTACTCGAAAATATTGATGGTTTTGGGTGACGACGGGTAATAATATTATCCGTAGTCAAGATGTTGTATTTGAACCATATGACGAAACAAAATTGTCGAGATTCCGGAAAAGTCTGGACATGTTTCTAAATAAGTGCCTGAAAACATTGATAACGAAGCACAAGTTTTTGTCGAAGAAAATGAAAATCAAGAATCAGAATCAGATGAAGAGCTTCAAAGAGACAGACCTGAGCCCAAATATAATCTGAGATCAAGAGTAAATATTAACCCACCAGAGCGGTACATTAAAATGTTGATTGCTGAAGCCGTTGAGTTTTGCAGATGCAGTGAGTTTTAAAAGAAAAAACAATGGATTGATGCTATGGAAAAAGAAATGAAATCACTTTACAAAAATTCAACTTGGAGTTTAGTGAACTTGCCAGATGGTCGAAAGCCGATAAGCAATCGATGGGTGTACAAAATAAAACCCAATTATAATTGTGACGTTAGTCGTTACAAAGCCCGACTGGTGGTTGGTGGATTCAGTCAGCGATTGGGTATCGACTATAGCAAAACGTATAGTCCTGTTGCTCGTTTTGACATTATACGATCAGTTTTGAGTATTGCTGCTTGAGAAAATCTAGAAATGGCACAGTTTAATGTAAAAACAGCGTTTCTTAATGGCAATATCGACAAAGAAATATACATGTCTCAACCTGAGGAATTTGAAGATGGGTCGAGTGGTGTATGTAAGCTCAATAGAAGCCTGTATAATTTAAAACAATCGCCTAGTTGTTAGAAGAAAGTGTAGCTAATCTTTGTATGTACTATCGCAACACCGTGAATAACAAACTGATAGCTGTTTTGATGTGGATGATGGTGACTACTGATAAAAAGGCTATTAAACAGTTCTTCTCTGTACTGAAGAAAGAATTTCAAATCACAGTTTGCAATTTCGTGGAAAGTTTTCTGAATGTTCTCATTCATCGGAAAGAAGATGGTTTCCTCTTTATCAATCAGAAATACGCAGAGAAACTTCTTAAGTGGTTCAAGATGGAAGATGTAAATCCGGTAAAGACGCCTCTGGAAAAGTGTCAACTAGAAAACAAAACGACAAATAATGAAATACATCCGATAACTGAGCCAATTTAAATACCATTCCGATAAGCAGTAGGCAGTTTGAAGTATTTGTCAATTATGACACGACCAGACATAACTTGCGCTGTCAATTACCTCTCTCAATTTCTTGACAAACCAGAAAAATGTCATTGAAACATTGTAAAAAGAATTTTGAGATATGTCAAAGGTACCATAGAAATGGGAATTGAATACAAGTCCTCCGAGGGCAATAGATTGTTGCAAATTTTTAGCGATGCTGATTATGCAAGTAACCTTGATACGCGACAATCTGTTAGTGGATTTTGTTCAAGAATTTGTGGTGGAGTGATTACTTGGACAAGTAAGCAACAGCGATGTGTTTCACTTTCGACTATGGAAGCCGGATATATTGCGGCAAGCAAGGCAGCAAAAGATGGAGTGTGGCTCAGCAAACTATTTACTGAAGTTTCATCTTTAAACAAAGTTCCAACACTTTTCGTCGACAATATAAGGGAAACACATAGATGTGAGGTATCATTTTGTCCGTGAACGAATTGAAGAAGGACATCTTCAAATAGAACACATATCTGAAGAACTTCAAAGGCGGATATTCTTACAAAATCCCTTCCAAGAGTTCGTTTTGAGAAAATTCGAAGTTTACAGGGTTTGTGTTTAAATATTTAACAATACTGTTTTAGAGAAAGTATTGTTGTAAAACAGTTATTCAATCCTTTGTTGTTGTTTCTATGAGATAAGGTGTGTGTAAAATAAATAAATGATCACTGTCAGCAGTTTATTAATTTAATTTTGAATCTTTAACAATATTGTTTTATGCAATTAAATATGGCAAATGTGTGTTATATAAATTGTATAAATAAATTAACGTGAAAACTTGCTATTATTGTTTTAATAACACGTGTGGTTATTTATGGCAACCCAAGGAATAGAATTGACGGAGTGATAATAAATAATTAGTGTACGACAAATTTAGAACAACATTTTATAAGATGGAGAGTTATGCGACAATTTCCAAACCGAAAATTTTATCACCCCTTTTTTTCACTTTATTCTACGAATTAGAGTTGGTACGTTATAACATATATATCAACAATTATAAATTTTTCCATGTTTGTAGAACCGATCATGGCGGCGGGGTTGGTTTATACGTTAAAAATATTTATAATGTATCAGTTGTTATTGGCGAAATTAAAGATGGCGTGGAACAACTTTCGTTAGAAATTTTAATTAATAATAAAACATTAAGCATTGGAATTATTTATCGCCCTAGTCGCAATATTTCAAATTTTTTTGAAAAATTCGATGAATCACTTTCAATTATTAATCTTTATTCGGATGAAATTTTTTTGCCTTAGAGATTTCAATATTGATGTTTTAAAACATGACAGTTATCTGTTTAATAGACTTAATACTTTAATTGAATCATTTAATTTAAAACAAATCATTGTACAACCCACTAGAATCACAGAATTTTCTTCTACCCTTATTGATCTAATCTTTTGTCTTGTCGATGCACCTGTTGAGGACTCTGGGTACTTGCTGTGCACAATATGCGGACCATGCCCTTGTTTACTGCAATATTTCGATACAGATTCCAGTGCGTGTCTCTATTCTGCGTACGTTTAGGAATTTGAAAATATTAATTGCGAATATTTTTTCACGATCTTTATGCTATTCCTTGGTATCATATTTTGACATTAATAATATAGATGATAAATTGGATTTTTTCAATAATAATATGGCAATTTTATTTGACATGCATGCACCATTTTACACCCGAAAGTTCCATAAACCATTTAAACCATGGATCACCGATAACATAAAGTTTATGATATCCTTGCGCGATAAAGCTTATAAAAATTCAAAAAACATCTGCATTGGTTGACTGGAATTTCTATAAGCAACTCAGAAATTACGTTAATTTTGGAGTTAAAATGGAGAAAAAGTGTTTCTTAAGTTCAGCATTTAAATCATGCGATCGCCGAGATGTATGGAAATCTTTTAATAAACTAAACATTTATTCCAATAAAAAAAGCTACTCTCTGCCACCTGAGATTGGTGATCCCAATCTAATAAATAATAACTTTTCTTCAGTTCAAATAGAAAATGACCCTGATTCAGAACTTTTTAATTTTTATAGTAGTAACCTACATGAAAATGTTGCAGATGTTTTTGAATTTGTTGACATAACAGAAACTGACATCGAACGTGTTATCAATTTCTCTCTTCGGGCGCAGCCGGGTCAGACGGCATTTCTCTTGACGTGCTTAAAATGTGCTGTCCTCATATATTACATTACAAGCGCCATATTATTAATACCATATTTTCTGTTGGTGATTTCCCTTCCTGCTGGAAAATTGCTAAATTAATTCCTATACCTAAGAATAGTAACGTCGCGGCTCTTGAAGATGTTCGGCCTATTAGTATATTACCAGTGTTCTCTAAAATATTCGAGAAGTTGGCATCTGTACAACTTTGGCGTTACCTGAATGATGGCTCTTTCATTCCTGACTATCAATCTGGATTTCGCTCTGGTTATTCTTGCACGGGTACATTACTTGATGTAACGGACGAAATTCTTTCGATCTATTGATGTTGGTGAGGTCTTCGCGCTGGTTCTAGTGGATTATTCCAAGACCTCGACACCCTTAACCACAAATTGCTTCTCTCTATTTTGCATTACATAGGTCTTGGGAAGGTGGCTCTTCAACTGGTTTCAAATTATTTCAAGGATAGAAGTCCTTTGTTTTACATTATTTATACTTCTAATATTTATAAACATATTAAATATTGTAAATACCATTGCTATGCGGATGATACACAACTCTATACTTCATTTAAAGTAAACAACTTAGTAAATTCTATGTATAAAATAAATTTCGACCTCGACAAACTTAATAAATTTTCAAATAAGCATCAACTTTTTATCAATCCAAATAAATGCTCCCTTATTCTATTTGGCAGACGTAAAGACCGAGAGATTGTATCTAACTCTTTTAATATTCACATTAATAATACATATCTTCCTGTTGTTGCTAAAATAAGCAATTTGGGGAATTTTGATGGATTCTGATCTTAAATTTACACAACACGTAACAATGCTTCTAAGCAAGGCTTATTCGACTCTAAAGCTGTTCTATGCTAACCGACACATTTTAAATGTATCTGCAAGAAAGACCCTTTGCGAATCGTTAATATTGTCCAATTTTAATTACTGTGATGTTGTTTATAATAAGTGTTTGATAATGTAGATAGAAAGAGAGTTCAGGTGATGCAAAACAGCCGTTTACGGTTTATTTATAATATTCAAAACGCCAAACATATTTCTCAAACATTAGTGGTGGCTGGCTGGCTGTCAATGATGCAACGAAGGGTTCTTTCATTCTCTATGTTTTTATCATAAAATTTTGACCACCAAAAACACCGCCATACTCTGTACAATAAAATTAGATTTAGAACAGACGTGCATAACATTAATATTAGAAGAAAGGTTTACCACCTTTTAACCTGGAACAATTTAAGAAATCGTTTTCTTATAACATATGCATGTCTTACAATAAACTTAAACCTGATACAATTAAAACTAAACTTCTTCTTTGTCTACATTTAAACATAATATTATTAGGTTAATGTTATCCCAGAGGAGACTTTGACAATGTAAGTTCTTTTTTTGAAGCAGACCATTATATTACATGGCCTTCCTATTTCTTTTTTTTTTTTATAATCAGTTTTTTGTTTTTTCTGGAGCAGCAAAGCTTTGTTGAGGTTGCGTGTTTGGAATCTTTTCTTTAAATAAATTTAAAAATTTTTAAATTTTGATTATTTTTCTCTCTGTGCTAGATTTAAGTGCAGACTTATACTTATGGTTCCGGGTGTGGTTACATTGGTAGCTTAATCAGACGGTTGCTTGTTGCAGCTAGTCTGTTCCCTGCAACCATTTGGCTTCTTAATTTAATTTATTTTGTAATATAGATTTATTTGCTAATAATTTGAAACATTTATTTTTATTTTTTTTGTTTTGGTATTTCTATAGCATCTGATTTGTGTTATGAAGCCAATAAACGTTTTATTATTATTATTATTATTATTATTATAATAAAGCAAAAACAAATTTTATGTAAGTATGTAAACAAGATATCAAAACCACTCTGTCCTATTTTTATGAAACTTTGTACATGGACCTTATTTATAATCTGATTATATTTTTGGGGCATATTCTATGTATCTAAAAGGACCGTTAACCTACACAGATTTTCGATTTTTTGAAATTTTTAGAAAAATATTTATTTTACAGATTTGTTTCAAATTAGAGCTGTTTATAATTTTAATTATACACAACTTTTGTTGAATTAATTTTTTGACCCGATAAGTAATTAGTGAGCTAGACGCACATTTCATTTTATGTAATTACTGAGATCACGTGACAATAATTGTTGTAACAATATCTCCACCAATATTAATTTTATAAAAAGTTAAGGAAAAAAGTTGTTGAAAATTCTATTGTCTCATAACTTTTGTTTAAACCATTTTTTTCTAAAAACGCAATTTTATTTTAGTTTATCAAAGCGATGTGGAGTTTTTGCGGTAAACGCATGTTTTAATTTCATGCCTTATCATAAATGCTAAGACTTTCTTGTGAAGCAAAGGACTCTATTTATGTTTTTGTGTTTTAGATACAAATAATACAAAAAATACGCGTTCTATTCAAATACACATGAAATCATTTTATTTACCGCACCGCCAAACTTTTTTTTGTTTTTCTTAATTAATAATAATTAGATACAATCTTCATTTCACTTATTATGACAATTTGAGTAAAATTTGTATGTAAATGACATAAATACGTTTGAAACTAGAAAGTTTAACGCAATTTACATTTTCAACAAAAAAATTATACTTCATATCCTATAACAATTTATTTCAAGAATTTATTATTCGATAAAATACTTAATTTCACATACTAAAGAAGTTGGCAAAATTAGTAAATTACAACTGCGATCGGATCATTTAATAGGAACTCGAGTAGTAAAATTTATGGCATAACCGTAGCCCAGCAGTTAGTTGAAATTGGAAGGTTTGATAAAATATCTGATAATTTAGTTAGAACGCTTTCTCAATTATTTGCAAGAGAGAACTAATGTATTTTTTCAAATTAATTTACTTAAATTTAACATTCGTTTGTAAGATAAACATTGATTTTATGTTAAATTAAGTTAATGTAATTTAAATATTTGAACTAAACTTTGACTTAATGCATTTAAATGTAATTGTAAAAAAAATAAAGTTGGTCATCGTTTCAGTGAGACCCAGTTACTTAATTATTAAATTAATTTCTTGTAAAATAGTAGTCAGAAGTACCTATATTCATTTAATAATAATAAAGTTGTAAATAAAATCTATAACGTTATTATTTAACATATTAAAATAATAAATTACTAATTTGCGAGAGAGAACTAATGTATTTTTTCAAATTAATTTACATAAATTTAACATTCGTTTGTAAGATAAACATTGATTTTAGGTTAAATTAAGTTAATGTAATTTAAATATTTAAACTAAACTTTTGACATTTTTGCATTTAAATGTAATTGTAAAAAAATAAAGTTGGTCATCGTTTCAGTGAGACCCAGTTACTTAATTATTTGTAAAATAGTAGTCAGAAGTACCTACTACTTTTTTAAGTAAAATTAAAAATACAATCTGTTAAAAATTATTATTACCCCTCTTAGTTTTAACATACATTTAAAAGTAATAAAGTTGTAAAAAAATCTGTAACGTTATTATTTAACATATTAAAATAATAAATTACTAATTTAATTTTGAAACTTTTATTAAAATGTATGAGTGTAATTTACCATAAAAAGGACATTATTCAAATTTAGAGTTTATTAAAAGACATAAATTTTAATAATACAACATGACAACACAAAATTCTGTGTGGTACAAACTTAAACATTATCTTAAATATTCAAATGGTGTATTTTTCAAATGTAATTAAGAATATTTTCAAACTTTTATAAAATATTTTATATTCAAAAATTTTTAATGATTCATATTTGGGTTAAATAATAGAAATTGGTGTCTTTTTTTTATAAAAAATTAATGAAACAAACAGCAACAAAATTAATAACAACAAATAAGCAAAGCTTTTGTGCACTATGGATTTTATTTATATTTAATTCAATTCAAATTGCATTTATAATTAGGAAAGTCATTATTACGAAAAAAATTCATCAAATTATAAGCAACCAAACGGTTTATTTACATTTTTGCAATACTTTTTAAGCTTCATCCTCTTGAGACAATAGAACCAAATTACCCAAGCATTGACGGTAATCACCAATATAGATAAATAAATGGTACATAAAAAGATAAAATTAACGAATAAAATCAACTTTTATTGTGTGCTTAGTCTGTTTCAAATTAAAATATATAGGTACCTAATACTACTTTTTAAAATGTCTGCTGAAACGTACAGAATTGGTTTCACAAGCACACACATAAACTCAAGCTAAACCAACAAGAACTTTATAGTTTCACACCCTTTGCTATGTTTTATCGTAACGATTTGAAAAACTTCATTTGTTCGAATACAAAATCTTTTCAATCAATTTGAAATAAACAAAAAAACTACATTGTTGAACACATATTTATGAAATAATTTAACCTTAAAAACGTTATATTATACACTTAAAGTGATTATTCTCTTGGTGTAATAAAACATATGGTGGTGGATCCTCTTCGAATATCGTAAAAATAAATCGGCTGATTCTGATTTATTTTGTGTCATGCAGTTGTATAATCAAATACAGTCGTTGTTTTACAACGTAAAATATATTTGGTAAAAATACGTTTTCTTTTAATTATAATAATTTAACTGCTAATTCATATCTGTCCAAAAGTTTCAATAAAATCTCAATTTTACTTCTTTACATTAAAATGAAGATTGCAAATTCCAATTTAATCAACAAATTAAAGTTAATCTACAGATTTGGGTTAAATGTTCGGATGTAAACACGTTATTTCCAGAACGTTTTGTACGATTCCGTAGAATGTTTGCGAAACGTAAATAACATTAACTTCTTAAGATATTTAAAAATATATTTATATGAAATTTTCCACCAGATAAAAGGTTGTCTCTAAAATTTATTATTAATACGAACGATGGGTATTTCTCCTAATGGTATTCTTAATGTTTAGTTAATCCTTCTTATAGAGACAGGGAAATAAAACTTTTTTCGGTTTTTATCTAATTTGCGACGTTTCGGAAACTTTTCATTTATTTAAATAAATAGTTGTGTTTCTTCCTCAGGCGCTAATAACAAGAAAGGACAAATACCAGTAAAATTTTTTTAACAACAACCGTGTTACAAAAATATAAAAATTGATTAGTTTCAAGTTCAAAAAGATGAAGAATAAAAATAAAAAACTACGTACTTGAATAACAGTGGAAAAAGTTGTCGTAGTGTTAATGATAATATAATGATTCGTCATTTCTTAAAAACTAGTAATAAATAAAGAACAGTTCACAGAATAATTACAACACAAAATAGTTTTTACATAAAATTAACTAACGACAATAGTTTTCGACGGTACATTTGTGAATGTTTTATTTGGTGTATAGAAGTATGATAAAAGTTGGTCAAAAATAATTGTATGTATGTAAAACATAAAAATAATATCAACCTTGCTAAAATTGAGAAAAAAAATTTTAAACAATCTTATAAATTATTGCAACCAAAGATGCCTTTAAGAATATTTGATTATTATGATGTAAAGTAATTATTAATTTAGTTTCATTTTACTGATTATGTTATTGTAGCTGGTGTTTAAATTATTTGTATCAATTTTGAAATTTATAATTATTGTGGACATTAATGTAAATCTGTTTGTATTTCTTATTAGTTCTAAATCCAAAAATGGCAGTTTTTTATCAACTTCTAACTCTACTGTGAATTTTATGTATTGGTGATAATCATTCAAAATTCTTAAAGTTTCATTAATATACGAGGGTCTATTGAAAAGTAATGCCTCCACCCCTCTAAAACCGGTTGTAGTCGACAGAAATGAATGAAACAAGTCTTAAAATGAAGAAAAACTATATTAAATACATTGGCATAATCACTTTTCAACATAGTCACCGTTAACACTAATACATTTCTCCATTCGTAAAATCCATTTGTCGAACGCGTTGACGAAAAATTCAGGACTTTTTTTCGGATCCAACCTTCAATAAAATTCTTCACGGCGTCGTCCGAATCGAAATGAATGCCTTTAAGGTCTTCCTTCATCAGTGGGAACAAGTAGAAATCCGACGGGGCTAAATCTGGGCTGTAGGGAGGGTGTAAATGCATTCGAATTTCAGCCGCTCGATCTTGGCGTTTGTCTGTCGGCTGCAATGGGGTCGCGCATTGTCATGGTGCAGCAGAAATTGCTTGCGTCTCGGTCGAACGCGACGAATTCGGGTTTTTAACTTTTGCAAGGTGTCGCAATAACTGTTGGAATTAATTGTGGTGCCTTTAGGGGCAAATTCATAGTGAACGATGCCTTGTGCATCCCAAAACACTGTCATCATGACCTTCCCTGCAGACTTTACGGTTTTGAATTTTCTGATTCGCGGAGAAGAAGGATGGCGATATTCCATTGACTGCCGTTTGTTCTCCGGATCATAATAAAAATCCACGTTTCGTCACCCGTTACAATATTGTGAAGAAACCTTTTTTTCGCGCCGATATCGTCTCAAAACTCGTTACAGGCATCCACCCTTTGTTGTTTCATCTCGTCCGTTAGCATGCGAGGAACCCACCTGGCGCAAATTTTTTGAAACCAAGTGTTTGAATAATGTTACAGACTCTTTCTTGTGAAATATCAAGCATGCTGGCGATCTCGTTCTGGGTTATTCTTCGATTTTCTCGGATTAAAGACTCGACCTTCGAAATTTTCTCATCTGTGGTGGCTGTTTTGGACGTCCCGATCGAAATTCATCAGAAATTCTTAACTTACCGGAATCGCTCTTTTGGCCAGTGAAATCCACCGTCTGACATTACTAATGTCGATGGTTTCATCCCCGTACACCGCCTTTAAACGATCGTAAATCTCTTTCGGTTTGCAACCTTCGCACGTTAGGAATTCGATTACCGCGCGTTGCTTCAACCGAGACGAAAATCCTCCTACCATATTTCGGCTATAAAACTCGAACACGCGCACCGTTTGAAATGAAACTTCGCATACTGGTTCAGAATTGTTTGCTGAACACGATGCCGGGTCGTACAACGCGCTATCCCTACCCATTCCGAAATTAGAGAGGTGGAGGCATTACTTTTCAATAGACCCTCGTAGACATATGGTATACATGCTATAATTTCGTCTACATACAATAATAACAATAATATTGGGGTGTAATTTAACAATTTTTTAAATGACTCCGTCAATATATCATGCATAATTAAATTAGCCATAATTGGTGTGATACTGGTGAACCCATAGCTGTACCAAAAGTTTGTAGATAATAGTGGTCATTATATTGGAAAAAACTGAGAGTCGAATAGAAAATTAATAATAGTTACGAAATTCGTGAATATCTACTGTAGTGTAACATTTTAGTTTTTCCTAATATTTTTTTAATTTACAGTAATCGTTAACTTTTTGTTACATTGTTGAAGAGGGAAGTGACATCAAATAAAAGTGAGTACAAAAATTTAAAGCAATCTTTTGTTCATTAGACACTGAAATTAATTATAACAAAAGACTCATTTCTGAAGTAATTCACATTAATTGTACAATAATAATATAAATTTCAAAACTGATATAAATTATTTAAACACCAGCTACGAATAACATAATCAGTAAAATGAAACTAAATTAATAATTACTTTACATCATAATAATCAAATATTCTTCAAAGGCATCTTTGGTTGCAATAATTTATAAGATTGTTTAGAATTTTTTTTTTCACAAATTTTAGCATAGTTGATATTATTTTTATCTTTTACGTACACGTACAATTATGTTTGACCAACTTTATCATACTTTAAACAAATAAAACATTTACAAATGTGCCGTCAAGAAAACTATTGTTGTTAGTTAATTAGCAATACGTAACTAA
>JALBCR010003965.1:0-78484 GCA_030710515.1 Abscondita cerata | reverse complement strand
TCATTGTACTTCGTTCAGTTACGTATTGCTATCTAGTTTTTAAATATATACTATGACATTTTTTATGCATTATGTATTCTTACACCTCTTTGAATTGTTTGCCCATTTAGCCATGATTTCTTATTCACCTTCCATATCGTCTTGTATACGTCTCAGCTTATCATTAAATTCTTCTAATGATGATATATGAATGTTTTGGTTTTTTCTAATTTTTCGTAAAACATTTCTCTTTCTTTATTAGTATGGGATGTTGAACCACAGCATTTGATAGATTTATGGAAGTTGTTCTGATACTGTTACTTTATAGTTACGGAAGGTATTCGTATCCGATGTTCTTTCAAATTTTGTAATACATGTTACTAATATTCTTGTTATTTATGAATCCTACTCTTTATTTTCTAATTCTTTCCGGATAACAGTGTGATTAAGTTTTTGCCTCTTCTTCTGGTCTTGTACAGTCTGATAACATTCCAACGTATTTTTATGTAATTCATGTAGTTGATGAATGTTTCAAAATTTTGTAATTGGTACACCTTTAAAATAAATTCTTCAATTTAAAATTAATTTTAAGTTTTTTAAGTTCCTTTAAAAAAGTCATTTTTTTTTATAAAACGTATAATTTCAAAAATAAATGTTCATTTTGTTTGAAGATGTAAATGTTGTATCTGCTACATAATTACATTAACTCAAATTAAATTTAAATTTTCAAAACCAAAAAGTACTCTAATTTTGATCTTCGAATTATTTCCTTTTTAAAATTTTGTAAAAATCTTAATTTTTGTGTAAAAATTTTTTTTTATTAGGGTAATTCTGGGATAGTTGGATCACTTTTCCTTCTGTGCTGCAAGCACTGCAACAGAAAATGTTTCTTCGGCTTCTCACTTAAGTCTTTTTTTGAGCTATTACTTCTCCGGGTTTATTATTTAACTGTAAGCCACTTTCATCGACGTTGAATAATAACTCCAATGGTTTCTCAAATAGTTGATATTCCTACAACACATTTTCAAGTAAAGCAAAGTAGTTTTGAACCACTATTTTATTCAATCTTTGTAGCCTATGCTGCTAAAACTCCTTCAGCTTTCCTAATAGACAAGTCGGGATGACGCGATAATAAGAATAAGACAACCAGTCATATCCGCTTTTCCTTTAGCGTTATTGAAAGTATGCCTCAGTATATTATTCTATTTTTAAAGCATTGTTTTTAGGAATACCGAATTCCTAAAGCACCACCAGAAGATATATAGTATAGGGTGTCCGATTAAAACATTTATAAGTAAATGATATCACTTGACCCGAAGTGTGACGTTTAAACAAGATGGTTTCTTACTTACAATGGGTATAACTATACCCGCTGTTTATAATCGCCAAATTTCAATATCGTAATTCAGATATAAACTGATCTAAACCTCATGGGAGACACTGTATAATAATTTTTTTACCTTTACGTTGAATATAACTGCCAACGTCCGGTCGTCACAAAACTTTAGCGGCTGAATGCACAGCAATGCTTAATTTAAGCTTATCGAGAAATAGTGTAAACATCAACATAAACTCCCGCAAGTTGGATTGGTGGATATGCACGTGAATAAAGGTTTTTATGGTGGCCGATCTAACCTGCTGGTCCAACTTTCCCGAAATTACCTAAGTATAATTCTTTTCATTCATCATTAATTTTCTGTTTGATCATACTGTGCTTCAGTATCCCTATTTCAATTTACTATTGATCATTTCCTTCATATTTTCTTTTTTCTTGTTTTGTTCTCTTCTTTTTATATTTAGTTTTAAATACTCTTAGGTTCTCTAGTTTTTCTTTAGTTTGATTTTCCTCTTGTTTTATTTTGTTATATTTTGGATTTTTTCTTCTATTGGTGCATAAAGCATACATTGAACAAATTGATAAAAATTTGAACACTAAACATAGAATCTACTACCTATTTCTTCTTTATTTTTTTTAAGTAAATACGTTTTAACTTATCGATGTATAATATGTTAACTTACGCTTTCTGTGAATACGTTTTTCCTATGTCAGTGTAAATGTTGACGCTCGAAATAAATGGAAATACATATATTTTAAATTTTTACGGTATGATTGTTAAATTGATTAACAACATCAGTAATTATCCTTCAAACATTATTATGTAAAACATCTAAACCATCTTTAAAATTACATTCGTCTACATGGATATAATTCTTGTATTAATAATAAAACCCTATTAAGAAAATTTCACTAAATATATCCCAGTTCAGGCTTCAGCTGAAGCGAGAAGTTACAAGACTGTAAAGTGACGTTCACCTTCTAACACCGTGATTGGTTGACATTGCTATGGATTCGCCTATCACCAAGCTCTAAACAGCCTATCGCTATGTTACGCCCTCGTGCGCATTCCGGGTCAGTAGATTTTGTTGCCGATTTACAACTACCCTTCAAAAATTGTGTTACACACAATAACTCCATTACATTCCTGCTTTCCGAATTGTTTCATATCGGCCTTTTCTGACACATTACTAAAGCGAATATATTTTTTGGGAAATGAGTGATAGTAGATCAATAATTGTTAATAAATCTAAAAAAATTGTACTAACGTCACATGGGAGTTTGACATGAGTATATGTACATACTTTCTGATACACCGATATTATTGTTTATATTATAGTCTATGTTGAGAAATTTCAATTTGCTACAAATTAAGAATCCAATGTTAATAAGACACCTTCTTGCCCGAACAATTATCCTGAAGGCAAAACACAAACCTACAGGATTCAAGAGGGTGGTTCGTTTAGAGTGGGGATGACATTTCAGCAAGTAGGAGTTGGTGACAAAATGTGCCTGCAGACCGAAACTGGTGGCTGAAAATCAGTCGGATAGTCGTATTTCAGCCACAAGGGTCAGCTAACAGTGCAACACTATTATATTGTTGTGAACAAAGTAAATAAGAATACCGTCGAGAATATAAATTTATTGATTAATTGTTAATTAATTATTTTTAAATCGACATAGATATGATTCTTCCGTCTGGACAAAACGACTTACTCCGGTCACGGCCGGAGGATGTGTACGAAGTAAGATATTATTAGTTATTAAAACTTTTTTTATTTTTTAATTCGGTTTAAACAATAACCATGTACTTAGAATTTACACAGTTGTCTTTGTTAACTGGTTTGAAGTGTGTTTGTGAAAAAAAGGGATAAGATCACAAACCTACTTCAAAGAAGGTTTATATTATGTTGTTCCGAAATCTTGACTATCCTTTGAGATTATTCGCTAATCTTGAGGAAAGTATGTTAATCGTATCATAATTGAATAATTAGTCAAGTGTTTAGTAAGTAGCACTGTCCACTCCATGCTGTGCTCTAGTCAAAAGAACATTTTTTCAGTTGTTAATGTTTTATCTTTTATGTATGTAATGCTTCAATCACTACAGTGCTACAATCCACTCTCTACATAATTATGTATATACAAATAAAATAAAGAATAAAGTTTGGAAGTACGCCGGAACAAAGGTAGCTATTAGCATTCAACAAGGAGGGTTTCTTCGTTTTGGTTAAAAAAGTACGTTTCATTGACAAATCTTACTTTTATTAGTCAATTTTGTTTATCATAAATATATATTGTTGGTACATACCAGTACGTATTGTATACCGATGTGTCCGTGGAAAAGGGTTTTCTATGTTAAAATTTCAAATATTAATACATATCTTTTTTTCTGGCTCAATTTGAAGCGTAATATAGCAACATATTTATTAAATATAGATAAATGAGAACAAAATTTATGTGGTAATGTAAGTGTTTAAAACGTATTTTAATAAAAAAACATTAGAAGAATTACATAACGATTTATAAAGTCAAAACTCCGGGTTCGATTCCGATTACTATAACTTTTTAATAATTTATTATCAATGTTATTAATTCAATTAATTTTATAAATTGAGTTTAATCTATCTTTCAAAATGTTAAATTCAGTTTAAAAATTGTATTATAATATCAATAATAAAGTTAATAAAAAAATATTACAATCGGAATCTCAAGAAACCGAAACCCTAGAGCAAGTTAACAAATTTTTTTTTAGTAAAAATAACATATTTAGAATACTCATTATTATCCATCAATTTGTTAACTTTTGTCCCTGGGACACTGGTATATACCTAAGTATACAATCTTATAATATATTCTAACTCTCATTTAAAAGTGCCTATTAAAATATGACCTCTGTGCCATTTGATTGCACCTTAGTACTATTTGCTACAAATTTAAAATAGTTAATTCCAACAATTTATTCGGTTTTTAATTGCCAGCAATGTCCATAATAGAAATTTACTAATTAGAATTTGTTCAAAAATGCAAAATAATCTTGAATACTTTTTAATATTGATATTATTACTTGCACTTTTATTCATACAAAAATGTGACCAAAGTGTGAAAATTTAACCTGCTTCATTTTTTTTAATTTCTTTGAAATACTTTTCGTAAATTTTTCAATATCCTTTATTTTTGCAATCTTTATTAAAAAAAAAAAAGAAATTACAGCAGCTAATAAATATACGACCACGTTTTATCATTGTCGACAAAAAAACAAAATAATTAAACTGGTCTTTAAGCGCGTCCTACGGACTTTTGACCTCAAGGTGATAGGTAAAAATGATGTATACACAAAGATGTTTGTCAAGCGGCAAATTAGAGTTTCAAAATACCCTTGCATCCAGATCGCCTTAAAATCCTCTATCCGAATGGTTGTATTCAGTTTTTTTAAAACACTTTGGAGGAGATGATAATTAGACAGACAGACAGAGTTTCAAAGGAAATTAATAATATGTAGATGTTAGAGGTACTCTTATAAATCAGTGGTCAATGGTATTCAAATCAATGACATCTAGATTTTTTGTATATAAGTTTGAGCTTTCATGAATTTCATTCCATGATTGTTAAACATTTAGTTTTTCAATTTCATATACAGCGTGTCCCCAAACCAAACCAAAAATTTGAAAATTTAGAACTAGGTATAATTGATTACGTCTTATTCATCTAAAATATTGTCGAAGACTTTCAGCACTTCCGGCTATACCGGAATTCGCTATTCACTTTGTTAGTTTAAATCAGAGGTTCCCATACTTTTTTTCTCATAGACCACTTTAAACATTTTGCTGGATCTGGTGGACCCCCTGCAGCTATTACATTTACTAACTTACTTCCAAAACCCGAAAAAGTATATGTCTATGTAAATCTGTGTTGTGGCTATTTTTCAATCAACTATGAGTTGAAAGTTTTCGAAAAAAGGTGAGAATTTATATTGCTTTGATTATGCTGTGAGTATTGTCATTCAAGCTAAGTTTCAAAGCCAGTCTAAAAGCGTCTTCATCCAACAGTTGGATTCCTACTTTACTTTTTGTATTCTAAGATTGACTCACAGTACAAGAAACCAATAATCTCCCACTTCGGAGTGGTAAAAAGTAAAAATAAATATTTTCTTGTTTTGTAGCTATTTATTCAAACACAAAAAATTACTACACTTTTAATTATGTTGTTATAACAGTCTTAGTAGAATCAAAATTTAACATCAAAACTAATAATGATTATTATTTTAAAAACAGTCGCAATATAATCAAATTTGATTATATTGCGACTGTTTTAAAATAATAATCAATTTGAACAGATGTTATATTATCTCAGATTACCATTGTAATCTGAGATAAAAGTTATAATTTTAATGGGAGGGATGTACTTGGTGAATTGACAGCAAATTATCAATATTTGGCTTGAGTTTAGTTAAGTATAACCGTAAATCTCCTCGCTCTGTAATATTTAATCTGCTCCGTTTTTGTCAACAAGTTTGTTACGGCACTAAAACTGCGTTCGACAAGATATGACGAAGGAAACGCTATGAGAAATTTTTGCACAATTCCCCACAGTCCTGGATATTTTCAGGTATTTGTGCCTGCAGCCAAAATGATTGATACCCTCTTTTGAATGCTACTTTGAGCTCCTCATTAGTGCTAAGCTCGAGTAGCTCTTCTTGCAGTACCACATTTTCCACTTCAGTTTCATCATATGGATTTATTATCCATGGTGGTATATCCATCGACAGAATGTCTTCAAATCTGATTTTAAAATCATCATACAGGGCAATCAAATGTTGAACATACGTCTGAATATCTTCGTCGAGGCATTCTACCTGCGATAAATTTGGAAACTGGGAAAATTCACGTCGACCAATATTTTGCTTCATAAGTTTCAGTTTACCAAGAAAAGCTGAAATTTCACTCTTTGTTTTTATCAAATTGAGGCTGTCCCCTTGTAACTGTAGGTTGAGGTCATTGAATTTTTGAACAAATCTGTCAAATACGCAATGTCTGCTTTGAAATTCATGAGGTTTTCTTTTAAAACAGGATCTTTAGTGTTCAGAAACTCTAAAACAGAGTCGAAAAGCAAATAGAATCTTGATAGACATGCACCTTTCGACAACCAGCGTACTTCGGTATGTAGCAGCAATCGTTGGAAGTCCTCATCATTTTCTTCGCACAACTGTGCAAATAAGCGCGTATTTAATGCATTGCTTCTTATTTTGTTAACTGCATTAATCACAAATTGAAGCGCTTGGTGCAATCTATCACTCAATTTTTCGCTACTAGATGTTGTCGGTGGATGACACAGTGAATTGCAATTACCTCTGGTATAATCCTTTTAAGATGACTTATAAACCCACGATATCGCCCGACCATGGCAGGAGCTCCATCTGTTGCCACCGAAATAATGTTTGTGAATGCAATTGATTTTTCCGTAAAAATCATTCAGAACATTAAAAATTGATTCACCTTTAGTGTCAGTCTTCAAAGTTTTCGCGAATAGTAACTCTTCAAACATTTGTTCGCCTTTGATAAATCGAACATATGCCAATAATAATGCTTCATTGCCAGGTAAAGTTGACTCGTCCAGTTGAATAGAAAAATGAGTTGTTTGCAGATAATTACACAAGAAACTTTCAACATCAGAGCTCATTTCATCAATACGTCTTTGTACAGTGTTGTTACTCAAAGGAATTCTTTTAAGTATGTCAAATGAAGATTTGTGCAGGACAGTTTTAAGACCTCTTCAACAGCAGGCAAAATTAACTCCTCTCCAATGGTATGCGGTTTCCCAGATTTTGCTATAAGTAATGAGATATTGTAAGATGCCCGCAAGCCATCGTCGTTGCTTTCAGACGTTGAAGCGAACATACTATGCACGGTGGGTCTCTTTTCATACTTTTCCTTCAATGTTTGGAAATATTTCAAATCCTTACCTATTTTGTCAGGATGACACCTTCTTAGATGATCTTCCAGCTTCGATGGTTTCATAGAGTCATTGCTCAAGACTTTGTTGCATAAAAGACACATGGGCAATCGCTTGTCTGTATTTGATGGAAGAAAACCAAATTTCAAATATTCAACACTGTACTGTCGACACTTCTTCTTAGATTCAGCCATGTTTCGTATCAATTACTTACCTGTAAATATGAAAAAATGTTTGTTAAGTAATCTTAAAATGATTTAACAAACATAATAGAAGTGGCTTTTAAGATACAAGTTGCTAACAAATAGATAGGTAGGTACTTACTTTTCCAACACTGGCAAACAATAATATCAATTCACTTTAATTTTCAAAGTCTGAAAACTACTTCCGTCACTGGTGAACACTTATATAGGTACACTTTCTTTTTTGAAATTCCGGAAACAACTGAGTAATGTTTATCATTCGCATTCGTATTTATATTAAAGAAAAATCCAACAAGTTCATGCAAGTTCAGACACGACTTTAACTAGGCGGGCGGGCGGCGCGGCATCGGCGAGTCTTGACACGCTCTTTCTGAATATGGAATATGCAAGTTCTTACAAAAACAATTGCTGAGCTTCTTATAATATTGTCTTCCTATATTCATAGGAGAAGTCAAGCTTCTTATAATATTGTCTGCCTATATATATTATTGTCTCCCTTATTCATAGGAGAAGTCAAGTCGGGTCACCTAATACATTTTATAGACCCCCGTTAACGAGTTGTGGACCCCATTTTTTCCACGCAAGCGTAGACCCTATCGGGCTCCCGTGGACCCCTGGGGGTCCACCTGGACCACTTTGGGAATCTAGGGTTTAAATAAAACATCATGTATATTTTTGATTTTTTTAGATGGAAATTATAGTTCTGAATCTTTTTTTATTCAACCACCACTTCATTCCTATCGGTTACTGTTTTTGAGGTTATTTTCCAAAATTCTGACAGTAGGTTGACGTTCACAAAACGGACTGTAGCTCCATCTTGACATAAGATAGGCAATTGAAATTAAGCTTGCACCTTTAAAATTTTTTTTATCGTAGGTATTTGTTAATCATCAATTTTTGCCTAAAAACAATTTCTAAATTTATACTTTTCAGCCTGATTAAAAATGTAAAAAAAATTCATTTTTAATGAAATACCGTATTTTTTCTTTCCGTGATCGAATTGGAGACAAAGTTTGCTACAAAGTGGCATTAGATGCTCTTACATCTAAATCAAATCGTTTAAAAAATTATTTTCAAAAAACAGGAAAATTTTAATTAATTACCCATTATGCCGAGAATGCTATATGAATTGTTGGTATGAATACGAGAAATAATTTTTAAATGCCAAGTCTTTGATGCTTGTGATTTAATTCTCTTAAAATTATTGCTAAAAAAATTATAATGTATAATAACAATAACGAAAATAATATTTATATAAATCAACAAAATTTTAATCTATATACGGAAAATGCGACAAAATTTTTTAATAGAATTTGCGCAATATTTAATCAAAACTATCACATTTACTTCCGATAACAAAGGTAAATTTTGAAGAATAAAACCGTTTTGGAAGAGATTGGTAAAGATTTTAAATCAATCAAAACTGTAGTACCAATAAAAGAGTTGAATACCTTGGCGTAACGGAGGCCAATTCTAACACCTCTATCGAGCTACCGAAAGAGCTCGGGAACTGGAAATCAGTAGATGTTCAGTGCAGAAGATCTTGAAGAAGCACCACTCCTACGATTGCAAGTTCTGATTAGTTCAAAACTTTCATACTTATGACAACAGAGGGTTAACTTGTGTGAGATGCTCTATCTTTTCTGGGGTCAAGAAAAGAACTTTTTAGAGAAGTTATATGGACGGACAACGTTTTTGCGTGAATAGATTTTTTAACACACATAACAACCATATCTGGGCTATAGTCAATCCTCGCGAGTTCAAAAAAAACTGTCGGGTCAGGTTTAATTTAATGTATTTTGCCTTATGATAGATTACATACTCTTTCTTTTACATCATGACGGTGTGTGAACGAGGGAGCGTTGACTAAATTTATTACGGACTATGATAAAGATTTTGCTGAAGACATGCCTTGAGAGGAAGCTGTTTTGTATCAACTTGTGAAGCTCACAAAGCTCAAAAACTCACATTAATGTTAGAGACTGGTAGATACGGCATGTAAGATCTCAGAGTTGCCACCTTTGAACTTCTACCTTTGGAGACATATCAAACAACAGGTCCTCTATACACCGGTGAACACAAAGGAAGAGTTTGAAACATTCGCATTCGACAGACTTTCTACTCAAGAAATAAGAACAGCAACACTAGATGTTTCTTTACGCTTAACACGGTGCTTGAACGACCACCATTTCGAACATTTATTGTAATGTGTGTCTAGTTTTTACATTTTTTTGTCAGCTGAAGGAATGTTGCTAGTTAAATTAAACATTCTGCAAATCTTACTAATAACTTCGATCCTACTTTTCATACATAAAAAATAAATAATTTCTTGATTTGTAGAAACACTATTTTCGTTTTTAATCATTTTAACTTGACATTTAAAAATTCATAGCATTCTTGACATAATAAATTTAAGTTGTTTTCAGGTAAAAATTGATATTTCAACAAATTCCTACCATAAGGGGATCTTTCAACTACAAACTACAAAATTCGAATTATGATTCCCATCTGAAAATACAAAAAAATTACATAGTGATTCATTTAATATAACCAAGTGAATAGCGACTTTCGGTATAACCGGAAATGTTGAAAGTTTAAAATATTTTAGATGAATAGGACTTGATCAATTATACATAATTCAAGGTTTTCAAATTTTGTTTTAGTTGGAACTCCATAAACTACTGTATGTAATTAATAGATACATTGTTTCTGGGTTTTTAAATAATAATGTCCACATAAAGTAACATTTTTAGTTGAACAATAATGAGTAAATTATTTAGAAAAAAATTAGGTCAATCTGAAATTACAGATAATTCGAAGATAAGTTAAAAAAGCTTTGAAAATTGTTGCATGGGTTTTATTGTTCTGTATTTTTGCACAATGTTTATTGTTGAAATCTTACTCCCTGTATATTTTCTCTTCATTTCATATAGTCTGATTTTAACGCCGGAGAGGGAATAATTTTGAGCTTACTAGGAGTTACATACAAAGAGCACAACAAGCTATTTAATTTTTTACAATTAAACTAATACTTAGAAATATATAGGTGGTCTCTTTTAAAGAGATTTTCCTTAAAAACAATCCGATTTTTTGGTTGGAGAGAAAACAAAATTTACAAGCAAAAAGCCAAAATAAAAAGAAATAAAAATAAAAAAATAAAACCACACAATCATTTGTCATTTTTGATATATAAACAAATAATAACTTTAAAAATGAAGCTACTATTTGACTTATTATCAAATACATTCTGCACTTAAAACAAGGGTTTTTTGTTTTAAATTTTGATAAGTAGTACTTTAAATTCTCACTATACCGTGGGGGTAAACTAAACTAGATAGAGCGAAAAACAGTTTAGGTGGAATGAAGTAGCAATAGGTAACAAAATTTTCTGAATTTAATCGAGATTCAACAGTGGATTTTAAAAAATAGATCTTTGGAATTATACAGTGTGACCAAGAGCCTGATAACTTCACTAGGGCAGCCAAACCACATTTTGCAGTTAGCATAAGTTAGCCCGATTGCTAAAGTAAAATCAATTTTGTCTCGAATGACGGTAAAAGCATTGAGCTTCACTCCATATCGAACTATAACAACAATATGTTCTAACTCGTAAAAATTTGTGGTAATCATAAAGGTTTAATTTTACTAACTTTGCTGATCGTTATGCTTTGAAAACGGTTGAATTTCAAAACACGAAGCATAATTTCAATCATCTGTGTTTACACTTTAGCTATTGAAGTAATTAACGAACAATTAAGTAAAAATGCCTTTGCAGGGATTATTGTATTGCAATTTAAATCCTTACTTATTATACAATTGGTTGGTGGACTTTGAAAAGAACTAATCTTTTAAAATATTAACTCGAAAAACGAATTATGAAATAAAGAAACTGGAGCGCGTACGTAACTTCAATCAACAAATAAGTAAATAACAAAGGGTTGGTATTTAATGCCCTATATTTATGCCCCTTAAATTATAGACGATGGTTATTTCGTGATTTAATGCACACATGACGTCATCGGGATAAGTCAAACGTATGGACTTTAAGTTTTATTGAACTGTTTTGTATAATAAATACAGAGCGATCAAAAGTTTTTTAGATAAGGTGTGCTCTAACGACTTTGAGCGAATTTTTCATGTCTTTGATAACTTCAGCTAATAAACGTTAATTGATTGCCAGTTTTCATCAAATGTTTAAAAGAAATAGTGTTTTATGTCAGACCATAAAAATTTATTATTGAATCTTATTTGCATAAAGGTTTTTTAAATAATGGCGAATGAGCATACATCACTGCTGCTAGTTTGGCGGAGTTTCGTGAAAGATTTAGATGTGTTGTATATGCGTCTTGTTATCAAAGACATGAAAACTTGCTAATCTGAAAATCATAGCCGCACCATATGCAGGTTGATTGTAAATTCAGGGCCACTTGATTTACTCTTTAATTATCCATGATAGAGAAAAAGTTTATTAAGAAAAGTTTTACGAGTATACAAGATGAGTATTTTCCAAACTTTGCACAAAATGACTGACTTCCGGTTTAAATGGAAATTATATTAACTTTATTTTTTAAAATAAATCACGTAGTATTTTTAGGCTAAAGTGATTCTTTGAATTCTCTTTAAAAAACTATAACACAAGTATAGCGCTGATGTTACTAATAAATTAGTTATTTATTATTCTAAATCTAAAGAGATGCTTTGATTGGTACAATTAATCTTAGGAGGCTGTAAAAACTAATGAGATTTTTTCAAAGAACTTTGTACTTTTGGTAAACATTCATCCACACTCTGTTTAAGTTTCTCTGTAAAGAGATTCTAGTTACTAATTCCATCATTCTTTTCTTTGCCAACCATTTAAAAACGATAACTTTTGATTATGTTTGCGGTGGAGATGAATTTTTTTAAATGGAAAACCTTGAATGTCATTGCAGTTTTGGATTCAAATATTAAATTACCTGTACTGTTCCAAAGTAATTTATTCATATATAATATCACGAGTGGTAAAATTGTTTCAATAAAAATTTTAAGTTGTTACGAAAGTTTGTTAGTTAGCAATTTATCGTGTTAAAAAAATTGGTAGACAAGTGATTTTTGATCACAACAACTTGAGTAAATCAATTAAAAAATTTTATCACGAATGATATTCGGTGGACTATTTCATGAGAAAACGAGTAGATAATAGAAACTCAATTTATTTTAAAAGAAACATTAGAAACAGAAGCTGCAGATGCTATCAAAAATAAAAGGTCAAATTTTTATTTAATAGGGATTCTCAATTAAATTGAGCCTTTTAAGGAGTGTAAAAACAAGAATTTATGTGTATTAAGACCCAGTTCCTTGTTAAGCCTTATAAGGAACTGGGTTTTAATGGATACTATAAATTCATGCTCTTCCACACCTAAAAAGTTCAATTTTAATTAAAGATTTCTATTAATTAAACACAATATTAGGAGTCAATAATTTAAATAATTCAAATTTTTATGTTAAGAATGAATGAAAAAGGCATTAAAAAAGTTTAATTTTATTGCAACACAACAGATACATTCAAAATTTAAAAATGTTACCTATTCGGTTACATTATTATATTAAATAAAACTTTTTAATTACGGCCTTATATATTTTTAAATTTGTTTATTTCTAGAGTTACGAAATTTAGTTTTCAAATTTTACAGTTTTGATTGGAAGATACGGAAGGCAGAATTTTATTAAAGTTTTGAAATTACACCAGTATTTTGTTTTCGAAAACGATTAAGTTTAAATACAATAATATCATCAATGAGCCACTTCCGATTATACCGGAAGTAAAGTACATCTTGCTTATTTTAATAGCAAACTAGTATTTCTTATTTTATTTTTAGAATTGTGGGTACATTGTAGATGAAATTTTCTACCATATCCTACACAATTAACCATTTTTAAATATTTTTATATTTTTAAAATTTTATTTAAGTACTGATTTTTCAAGAAATAACGATACTTCTATTATTAATAAAGTGGGAATAAAACTGTAACTAATAAGCAACCAGTCCTTGAAAATTAATCTTTGACATGAACTTAATTAATAACTCCTACAGGGTGTTTTAGGAATATGTAGTGCTTGTGTAATTATTGTTTTACTGCAATAAATTAAATTCAAGTAAGCTGGTTGTCTGCAATGATTTGTTTATTTACACAATAATTACACAAGTACGAAATATTTCTAAAAGGGTTAGATTTAAATGTATACCTAATGCTTTAGAAAACATTATAAAATAGAGGGTGTTCTATTCAAAATGAACAACACAATAAAAAATTCTAGTTAGGTATGTTGGCTTCTGAGTTTAGAACACCCTGTAAGGGTTATCGATTAAGCTTTCGATATATCCGCAAGTGCTAGATGCATGATGTTATTATACTTGATGGAAACTACTACTATTTCAAAACTCTAATAAAGTTTTGTCTCCATAATTTCTAATTAAAACTCTTGGCGTTACACCCTGTATATACAGAGCTGAAGTGATAATAAATATATTCATAAGTTGTATAATGTTTACCAATACATTTACTTTATAATAAGGGCGTGACAATTTTCATAAAATAATAATATTACGATCATAATTTGTTTTAAGGTTCTCTAATAAAGAAAAACACTCTGAAGGGAAAAAATAAAGCAAAATTTACGAAATTAGTCGGCTACCTGACCTGAGCAGGAATTGATGCAATAAACATTCATTTTCAGATGTGTTGTAGAGGAAATTTTAATCTGATTAATTCTGAATTAGTATATCTATCCCCTTAATAGAGATTAATGTTTTATTAGATAAACATTATCTGCAATTTTTAATTTTAACAAGCGTAGTTCGCTATTTTAATAAATAAAAAGATCATGACATCAGATTGTAATATAAATGTTCGCATCTATTTCACAAAAATAAACTTCGGTACAAAATATTTTGTATTTTTATTCAAAACGTTTTTACGAGTGGTCGGATAGGCAAGGGTTCCTTTTCGGACGGGATTGTAATCTTTTCTTGCACTCACAAATATACTGCTTCTGTAATTGTGATGCAAACAACTATTACAAAATTGTTAAGGAAGTAATATTGTAATTTTACTTTATAGGAGACAGATTACTCGATATACCTTGTAAGGTATGCGGAGATCGGAGCTCTGGAAAACACTACGGTATCTACAGTTGCGATGGTAAAAATAATTTAATTTAATTCAAGTATATATCGTATAATTTATACAGGATGTTCTGGATTTTTCAAACGCAGTATTCATCGTAATCCAGTATATACATGTAAAGCAACCGGCGACATGAAAGGACGTTGTCCTGTAGACAAAACTCATCGGAATCAATGTAGGGCCTGCCGACTGCATAAGTGTTTTCAAGCCAGCATGAACAAAGACGGTAAGTAAAATATATCTTAAAATTATACGCTTTCATACCTATAACACCAGTGTCAATAAGAATTGTTTTGCTTAAACAAAAGAGAATTTGGATATGCAATTTATGAGTTCCATCAAACATAGGGATTTTTATTTTACATGACAAAGTGTATGAATGTGGGATTTGACAAGTGGTTGAATTACAGATAACGCCGCGGGGAATTAATTACATTATACTCGATACAAAGCATTCGATTTGTTCGAATGTTGTATCCAACGTACGCTACATGTGGTCCCGTTTGGGCGATCGTTTTTGTATCGAAAAGTGCTTTTTAAGCGGGTCACGCGTAAACAGATTATCGGTGTCATCACTGTTTTTGATTATTTGTCGTGTGTTTGATATGGTAGTTTTTAGGTGATTATTCATACACTTTTCGAACGCAACAAAATTAAACTCATTTTAAATATTATGTTACAGTTTAATAAACAATAATAATTGTTTTAAAAATATTGAAATTTATATTATAAATGAAACGATGTTTTATTTTATCTTAACAGCACTGGTACATTTTACATGTTAGTTTTCTTGGATACTAGTATAACCACTGTTTTACATGTATTAATAAGTTTCTAAATTTCTCATGTTTCTAAGAATGGATTCATTGAAAATTTTTATTTATGACAAAGTAATACAGGATAAAATAAACTCTGTTAAGATACTTTTAGCGTTAACTCTTTTTAAAATTCGTCGATCATTTTAAACCATTTTCTCGTAAGATTAAAACCATACCTTATTACTCAATGACCATACTAAAGTTACTTGTTTCGTAAACTATTATAAAACTAGCTGGCCTGATAAACATTGTCCTGTCTTTTCGATGAGTTTTACAATATTTGGAGTTTGGTCTTTTCACAGAATTGTTGTACGCACTAATGCTGATCGACCTGTCCTGCTGAGTCCTCATAAAATAAATTGTTGAAAAATTTGTAGTCACTTTAGGAACCTGTTCGGTGATACACATATATTTGACAATAAATTTGCAAGGTTACCAGCCAGTACTTCAGTGCATGTATTAACTTAAATTTTGGGTTTACTGTCATAGCAATAATTGTTGTCACAATTGTTTCCTTTTAGTAATTGACCGAAAATTAACCTTAACCAGGGACGCAAATAAATGAAGTGTTTGTACCACAAAATACCTTAGCAGCACTATACCCCCATTAAAAAAATAAAATAGAATCAATGAAACACTAATTTCTGGCTGGTTTTTGGCAATTTTGCATCAGTAACATCGTGGTAAAAGTTTATTGTTTCTCATTATACTTACCTTTTGTAACTTTTGTTATGCCAAATGACGTCATTTGAAAGCAATTATTATATTACTGGATATGAATAAAAAAATGTTTAAAATCTAGCCCATTTTTGAAAACCAATGAATGCAGTGGCTCTGGTAGCGGTACTAATAGCGTAGATTTAACTTATCTACTGCCGCAACACAATCCTGGGCTTTATTTTAAAAATTAAATTCTTTGAAATGTAGATACACAACGATCATTCGTAAACTGTAAAGAGAGAGCATTATTATGTTTGATATGGGACCTTAATGTTCGGACACATTGGCCCCATCTCAGCGTCATCTTTTTCAAGTAAGTTGGAGCTATTGTTACCAATTCAGGCGAATAGAAAATGAAAAAAAAACATCAATCTATTGTAGATCAGAATTACATTTATCTGAAATGTGTCAGAGAATAAATTCTCTTAGTTATATCTAAGTTACACCGGCAAATTTTGATCAACATACACTCATGGTATACAGGGTGGTGCTTTTGAAAACGGGTCATAGGTTAATGGTTTTGGTATCAAAATGAAATACAGTGTAGTAAGTTTTTAACATAAACCTCTCTCTTCGTTCCGAATAAACCATTTTCAAATGAAACCTGAATTATGACTTTTATTAATGATTGTCAAAACGTAGGAATGTCGTAGTTGCTTAGTCAACGCATTACTTATTCATCTTGAACATCAAAAATTACTAATTTTATTGATGCTGCGTTTAATACGAAGGAAATCGAAAAAAACCAGTTCACAATGCTAATGATCCGTTTTCAAGACCAGTTAAATAAAAACGTTGTTAATTTCTATTCCGTTCAATTCCTGACACATATCTTTGACTTTCATCATTTTAGTTCTGCGACCTAAGTTGGATCTGTCGGATTGGTGACATTTTGATGAATTAAAATTTAAGAGTCAAATAAATATTAAGTGCTTTAGCGTTTGTATATCTCCTTCTAGTCTATCAAAACTGAACAAAAATTGATATTAAAATTAATTAAACATTTAATATAAGATGTATTTGCGATAATCTATCTTCAATAAACAAAACTTTCTCAAAAAACTTACGGGATATCCTCAAAAGTAAGGGTGGGGAGGGGCTTTCAAAAGTGCAAACTCTCTGTGGAAACTGTCCAAACGCTTAAGTTTTCTAAAAAAGGTTATGGCGTGACAAAGAAAAAATGATTCATTTTTAAAAATTTTTGTTTGATTTAAAAAATTTTTTTTTTTTTATACAATCCTTGTACTGACCCAAAAAAATTATCAATTTGGTCCAGTCGTTCGAAGTTTATGCGCGTACATACATTTCAGCAATTCCTTTTATTTATACAGGCTGATTTAAAAAAAAAACTGACCTCGTTGATATTGTAGGCAGAACACTAAAAAATAAATGGAGTTTGCTTAGTAAAATATTTCGTAACCGCATCCATATTCAAGATATAGAGTGTTGAAAAAAGTATATATAGCTTGCATCACGATTTGGTTCGTTGGTGGTTTTCAGCTTAATTGCTAATTATCTAATAAGGTATAAACCGCATGCATGCTGTATTTTCAAAACACTATTTTATTCACTTTCGTTTAAGTATTAATTTTAAAAGTAATCCGCACATACTTTTGTGGTTATGTAACAAAATGTAACTGTTATAAAGATTGACGCATTTTAGTTAGCATTCAATGAGGCTTTAACGGTCGTTATTTATTGTCGAAAAAGTTTTACGGCTTATGCACGTTTGAATTTAGAATCACTATCATTATGACGCTGTCGAGATCAGTATGTGACATATTTTTGAAAAATGCAGCACCGCCTGGAAACTGCATATGTCAAGAACATTATTCATCGTGCAGAAAGCTTGTACCGAATCAGTTTCAAACATTGTCAACATCATTATGATAGAACAATCTGAAAAAATTTGAAAATTGAAGTAACTAAACATCCACAGCTGGATATAAAAACAGCAATGAACGTATAAGAACAACAACAACTTCAATTTGTAGTATCTGCCAAAAGACGAAATCAACCCACTGAGGAAGTTGAAGAAATCAAGTAAGACCTTGCAAACGGATAAAACACCTTGACGGAAAATCACAAAGGAATAAGAAAATGCGTTTCGAGACCTACGAGTAAGCGAGAACCTAATAATCTTTCAGTAAGTCACAAATACACGCGAGATTATACCGTACAAGAATCATGAACATCTATTGCCATCGAAGGCTATATTTATTTCATGTGTGTAATAATAAAGAAACAAAATAATTACTAGGCAACAAATTAACCAATTCGTCCACGAACGCAAGCTTAATAATTGAAAATCCGCTTGATTACTAAATAAAAATTCACAAAAATAAAATGTTTTACTGATTTTTAATAAAATACGCTTTGAATACTCATTATTATCATATAAATCAGTTCTATTTTATCTATCCAACATGTTGTTATATAGTGTTCAAATTGTGTCCAGAAAGAAAGATACATACGTTAATTTTAATTTAACATAGTAAATGCTATTTCAACTTTTTCATGGGACACACGGTATAAATATTTGTGAACATACAATGTACTTAGTAGGCTTTAAATTTAAGATTTGAAACATTCACTTATTTTTGACATTTTGGACCAACTTATAACTTAAGTATTGGTATATTACATAACAGTTTTGAAATTTTTTGACAAATAACACAACCAATGACAATCCCTATTTTTTGCAACACATGGCCATCCAAACAAATGTTATCCGAAAACATTGAATGTAGCAATGTCTTTATTCTGTTTGCGATTTGAAAATACAAATACATATTAATTACTAAAGTTCTTTCCAAAAACTCAAAAAACACAATTTTCTCGAAAATAATCTTTTTTCGCAACCAATGAAGACAGATAACTAGACAACTAGAGGTGTCCATTTTCTTCGTTTCTTTAAGAGGTGCATTTTTTGGTACAGAAGAGCACAAGCGTTTTTTAACACAAATATAAAATATGGAAGGGTCGATCTCAGTTCTCCATGGTCAATAAAGCAAAACATGTTGTTCACCACTTTGGTTTTCGGACCTGGTCATCAAGACCCTCCCGGACAATAAAGAAGAAATGTATAACACAATTTCACAAAACACAATTACACACTAATCTAGGGCACACAACAAATATTCTACAAATTAATGTTCAAGGGTTGAGTAAGGACAAGTCAGATTTCTTGTCTAACCTTTGTTTAAGAAATAGGATCGATATTTTGCATTTACAGGAACACACTGTGGAGATGAGCCAAGTTTACTCAATAAAGGTATAGTAAAAGATTTTCAATTAGTAGACTTTATTGAGAGCCCTATTCATGGAATAGCTACTTAGCTACATACCTCAAGAACATATTCAATACAAAATATACAAAAAGTGTAATTTCTGGAATTTTCGTTATAGCTACTAAAATAGGAGATTTACACGTAGTAAATATTTACAAACCTAATCCAAAAGCTTGCCCAGATAATTTTAATGTCGTTTTATATCATCCATGTGTATATATTGGTGATTTTAATTGTCATAACACATTATCGGGCTACAATGATTTAACGATGCCAATGGAATAACGTTAGAAACGTGGATGGAGTTTCAAAACATACATTTAGTATACGATCCAAAAGACATCAAAACATTTTACTCTGATCGATGGCAATTACGGCCCGGACCTGTGTTTAGTGTCAATGGATGGTGACATGATTCCATTACAATCAAAACGTATGATATTATACGATTTTTCCAAGAAGTCAATATAGACGTTCGCTATTACAAATTGGACTTCAAATCTCGTTTGTAGAATATTTAGGAAAACTAGGATGGAATTTTCAAAAGCTAATTGGACAAACTATAGATCATCTTTCGATTCTTTTCTAAGATAGATACCACTGGTTTCTGATAATTACTTTAGGTTTGTAAGTGCTGTTAAATGTGCAGCCAAAAATCCAATTCAATTTTCGAAAGGAATATGTCCAATGTTGATAGACTGAAACAAACAGATTGTACAAATCATATCTATAAAATCTAAATAAAGAAACTGGGCTCTACAAATCAATCTACTAAAACGAATACAGTTTTATATTGTCAATAATTATTGTAGATATTTTAGAACAACTTTTAGTTGTTATTAGAACATGTTGATTATAACGAGCACAGGTACGAACGAAATTGAAAGAGATTTACAAATAAGTTTGAATAGCTGGAATTCACTAATGAAAGAGAAAATAATAAAAATTAATAGCACTAAACCAAAAATAATGACAGTCGGAAGAATAGATAAAAACAAAAATAGAGATTGATCGACAAACAATTGAGCGAATATTTTGGAGCAATATTAGATGGGAAAACAACAAGTTACAGAATAAGAAAAGCGAATGAACTATTATGCACTAACTTTACTAAAGCTAATGCATTTAAAATCAAGTATAGTACGTCTACAAGTCGTGGGTGTTCGCAAATCAACAAAAATATATAATCGCAACTAAGACTAAGAAACTCAGATATAAGAAATCAACTGGATGTAGAAAGCATTCTAACATGACATAGAAAAGAAACAAGTATGTGGTGAGACCATCTAAGAAGAATAAACGCCAAAAGCACCAGTTAGTTGACCAGTACAGCAAGTATGGAATACAAAAACATGGAAAATAGAAAAAAGAAAGACAATGTGAACAACATGAAATGGAGAAGTGCGAACAATACTAGAAAAAATAGGAAATACATGGATAGAGTAGCAAAGGAAACGGCGTGCAACAATAAAGGATGGAAGAAATTTGTAAATGTAGGTGAAGATTAATAATAATATGTAAAAAATTGTACAATGCGACACCGAAAGGTAGAAGGATTTTTGAATAAAATGGAATGTTAAGCATATATACCTACAACATATCCACATTTTTACACATTGCTGTTGTATTTAGAAACGACGAAACAAAATTGAATTTAAATCTAGATACGATATTTTTGATTAATACGCCAGAATTCATGGAATCTGTAAACAACAAGAAAAATTTTAAGGTTAACCGAAGTACGAAAGCTATTTTTCTTTCAAGATCCGATTGGTCGCTAAAGGAAAGCTTCGGGGAATATCCGCTAAGTTTTTGCACAGACGTCTTGCGCAGTCTTTAGCTGGCCCATGCAACGCGTTCATTAGCAGTTGTCATTTCTGAGTAGGTATGAAGCACATAAACATGTTTAAAAAAAGTTTCCCACCAAAGTGGTTTGGGATCGAAAAAGCGTTCTCTTGTGTGATTCATCAACGTCTTTAAACGGAAATTCATAACAAGAGATGAGGAATGTTGTCGTCAGGCATTGTTCTTCTTTATGACAATACGTGGTCGTACACTGCAGTTGCAACAACGATCCTCCTGCAGCGTTTTGAATGGAAAGTTTTGATGACTCACGATACAGTACTTACTTGGCTCCCTCAAATTTTCATCTTTTTGCCCAAATGTAACACCGACTAGGAGAACACAATTTTATCACAGACAACGAGCTACAGATCAGCAAACAGAATTGGGTGAAAACACAGGCGGCTACTTTATATGACGAAGGTATTGTAAAATTGGTACCACGCTACGGCAAATGTATGAATCGGAACGGCGACTACGTCGAAGTAGCTTATTGTTGTATTACACTGTTTCATATAAAATTTTCTTGATTCACACTGGGATTTTCATTTAGCTATCAATCGACCCTTGAAACAAAAAGCAATTAGTAAATGATGAAAATAAAATTAAGGGCGATTTCAATACATTATTAATAATAAACAGAAAATTATATACTGTGACTGCGGAAATTTTAAACAAAGAATGCATGCACACAATTATAACTTATTTCCGTAACGTCAAATGACTATCCATACTGACGCTTCGAATTTGGGTTAGGCGCGGTTCTTAGCAAAATATTGAAGCAGGGAAAAATTATCTGCTATCTCAGCCGGTCACTTACTAAGGCTGAACGGTAAACTTGATAACAGAGAAAGAGCTGTTTAGTTTTACTTTGGTCGTTTAAGAAATTTCGTCCTTATGTAGAACGTTTACACTTCACTGTTCACTATTCGTCACTCATTAATCTACAAAATCCTTCGGGAGAACATTTTTTTCTATCTCAATTTTACGTGTATGAGAATCTCCGAATTAGATATATTACTCGGATTTGAGTTTGATATATAACAAAAAACATTTGAATATATACAGTACTTTATTAGTTATCATTATTTTTTTTTGCTTTCTTAAATGTTGCTACAAAGTTATAGCTACCTATAGTGTGATCTTTCCAAATGGCATTGTTACATGTTGCACATTGTCTGTCGCATTTACGATATTTTTTGTTGGACACATGTAGCACCTTGTCTTCTTAGTTAGTTTTACATTTGTCTGGAGCTCTTGTTCTTCTTCAACATCTAATTTTTTTTATTATACATACAATGTGTTTATAAAGTGAGATATTTTTGACCCTCCTTTGCATATATGGTAACATTAGTTGCGTTGATAATTCTTTTAGAAATAAACGCCCACTGTCACTTCGCCCTTTCGCAAAATCGGGTTTTCTTGCACAAATACATTAAATGCATTAACCCACTAACATCCATAATGTTACTCCAGACCACCATTGGCCATCTCTTTGTTTGTATTTTGCAGGTGTAATTCGCAATTTTTTGATCCATAACATCTACTCCTCTTTTAGTTTTATTATAAAAGTCTATGATTTCAGGTTTTTGTTTATCTGTATTTTTTTATATCTGTATCATGAGGTAGTGTACACAGTAAATAACAGATTTATTAACTCACAATTTGTCATGTTCTCGTCAAATCCAAAACAAGAAGAATGCTCTGTTCTTTCTTTATTTGCTTATAGCTTTTTGGAATACCTTTTTGTTTTTCATAGTGTCCCTACTGCTGTAATTCCAGAAGTCAGTAATGTCTCAAACAGGTCAACACTAGTGAAGAACCGTTAAATTTATCGAAGAGTTTTTATTGATTTAACTAACGAATGCACATTATGTAATCCCAAATTTTTTTGTGTTTCTGCTCCAGGCTGCTTTCCAATATAATTACCATCAATAGCGTACCTGGTTTCTGATTCGCAAAGCCAAAAATTTTGATGCCATATTGGCTACGTTGTTCGGCATGTATTGTATAAGTAAGTACCTGCCCCTAAATGAAAACAATTGCTCATAGATCGTAACATTAATTTTTGGTACCGTAACTGATTTACATTGATCCAAAAATAAATTCCATATAAATGAAATTTAAGCAAGCTTATTAGTCCCCAACCTAGCCTAGAGTGTCCTTTTGTTGTCAAACCTTAGAAACCTTTTTATGTCCTCAAATCGGTTAACTGACATGCACACTGAATAGATATCGTTTGACATTTTATCTAAGAAAGTTCTCTTATTGGTACATCCCAACTTTTATCTACACCGGCCCTTAGCAATATTCCAAAAATGCATTCATTTCGTCTTTCAAAATAGGTTGCCAACTTTTACTCTTCAATTCATCTACTCCGCTTGTTTCTTGATGGGTGCACATCATAATCTCTTCCGTCATTTTAGGGGTTATAAATTGTTTCCAAGCATCTATTGGATTAAGAATTTCTTTTTACGTTTCAATCCTGGTGTAAATTTAATAATGTACGATCGAAACTTCGCTAACCTTTGTTGTGGATTTTTATTCCATCTCTTTCAATTGCGACCATACATAACAGTATCTTTATCGCAAACATTTTTGTAGTCCGATTCACTATCAGTATCATCACTAGACGATTGCACGTAATCTATTTCCGTTTCAGGCGGAATGTTAATGTTTACTGTCTCTTCCTTGTCAGAGTCTTCACTTGAATCAGTTCTGACATAAGATGATTCGTGTAACCACTGTAATACAGTTTCTTCAAACATAGAATCTAAATATTTTATTATCTTACACCTTTTAGTATCACTGACACTATTTGAAGCCATTTCTGAAGTGAATAAATTATAAGGCAAACTTACTATCATACAAATATAAATTTATATGCATCTACTTACTGAATTAAAATAGATATCAATCAGCCGACTATGAAACTATAGAAATTAATATCTACCGCCAAGTCACGATAATTAAATAACGAATTTACTCATAAACACTTTTCTACAAGTATATAGGGTAGGGGAAACTGTTACTAATTCAATGAGAAATATTTCAGCCACTGCAAGGACACCAATCGTTAAAATATTTTTGTAAAAACTGGTTATTAATCGATGGGTAAAAAATACCCACTTTATGTGTAAATAATTATTTTGTAATGTTGATACATTTTTTGAAACATTTTGTATGCATGCATTTGAAGATAATTGCATAACGATAGAATACTGTTACGTACAACTTTTGAAATAAATTATTAACTGAATAATACGAAAGTAAACATTGGGACGGATATAAAATACCCACTTCATGCATTCTAGGGTTTTAACAAATTTTTCATATTTTTAATTATTTTTGGTGGTAAACGGTATTGCTTATTTTCTATGAACATTTGGATGTAGGTTATACCGGGGCACACCCTATTACATAATTATTTTTTTTTTATTAAGGGTCTATATGTGTTATATGGAACATGGATTTTCTTTTGGAGTAGGTATTATTTTTGGGATAAACTTCTTCCGTCTCTCGGGACGACTTTTACTCAGAATATTTACTCCAAAGCGTTTAGCAATATCCATTTAGTTTCTTCTGAATGCGAGTTGCAGGTAGAGTTACTTGTGATGGTCACTTTATTGTCTTTCATTTTTTTGTACAAAAACTGGTTTACACCTAACCTTGCTCTTATTTTTATTTTTTTTTTTTTGGATATCAGATTATTTTTTAGCTTAGAGTTTTCTATTTTCACTTCGCCTACAAGTTATTAGGTGAACTTTCTCGATTCTGACTATTATTTTTTTGTACACTATCATTTGACTATTCTTTTTTTCTTCCGGCATCTATTTCATTAGGGGTAGTCAGAGAGGGTGCTATTTGGGTTGAGGTTTTGTTTCAGATTTTAGGATTCCTTGATTCTTATCCCTTGCCAGAATTTATTTTTTTGTAGGTTGACAAATCGTTCAATCGTTCTCTGTGAGCTGGCACGTATTTTGGGTAGTCAAGCCTGTATAAAAATTTAATTAATATACTGTCAAATATTAATCATCAAAATATTAACACTCACTTTAATATATGGCAATGGAATTGTCAATCAGCTATTTCTAAAAAATTGAATTCGATATGCTTTTAAACCAAAACAGGATTCAAGAGACGTTGGTTTTAAACCAGAAAATATCATCAAATTAAAAAAAATATAACGTAGTAAAATCTAATCGTCAGGATAGTTACGGAGGAGTAGCAATATTGGTTGACAGGAAACTAAACTACAGGATTATGCAATTTGATCATAATAACTCTTCGCAGAGAATCAATACGGCTTTAGAAAAAACAGAAGCACCTCAGATCTCTAATTAACTTTGTAACAAACTCTTTGAATTGTTTTGAAAGTGGTCAATATTCCATAGCGATTTTTTAGATATTACACGTGCATTTGATAGTGTTTCGTATGACATCCTAATTAACAAATTAAAGTACATCTACAAGTTCAATGACAATGGTATAGCTTTACTTATATCATACTTAAACAATAGAACTCAAGCTGTGAGGATTGACAAAAATGTCACATTTTTAACAATTCAAAGAGGGGTTCCTCAAGGATCTATATTAGGGCCTTTGATGTTTTACTGTATATAAATGATTTGTCGATCCATTTAAAGAACAACGGGTTTGTTTGCAATACGCCGATGACACTACAATTATTATTAAAGAACATAAATTAAGTAGTGTGTATACTGCAGCAAATATGATTATAACCTCGGCCAATCATTGGTGCAAATCAAATAATCTTAATTTAAATACCACCAAAACGATGCAGATGATAATTACACTTAAACAGCATAACTTTATTAATCCCAAAAATGTAAAATTTGTAGGTGTCTTAATCGATCCTAAACTTTTATTCAATCAACACGTTGATAAATTGTCTACCATTCTTAGTCAGAACATTTTCTTATTACGATGCCTAGCTGATAGTGTGTCTAGTCGAATATTGATACTTGTGTACTCAGCTACGATTCAAAGTCATTTGTTTTACTATAATATTATATGGGAAAATTGTTCAGATGTAGGTCGGGTCTTTGCTTTACAGGTTTACAGCGTCGTGCAATTAGAATATTGGGAAATGTTAGTTACAGAGAAGACTGTAAATACTTATTTATAAAACTTAAAATTTTAACTTTACCATGTATCTTTATACTTAACTGCATTTTGTACGCTAAATGCAATTCTGGAGTACGTGTAGTTTGATGTCTGATACCCATAGTTACAACACTCAGAACTGTAATAATTTTAGATTAAGTTTCTTTAAGTAAAACCCATAAAAGTTTTGTTAATATATCATTTAAATTATTTAATTATTTAACAATTGAAACAAAAATTTATCTTTTAATAGTATGAAAAAAAGTTAAAGTTATTCTTACTTAGTAATGCATTTAATGAGGTTCACCTTGATGGATGGTTTTAACAGATATTGGAGAAGTGGAAAAAATTAGATAATTTTAAATAATATCCCAATACTTAAGACAAGTAAAAACCCCGCATTACCTAAATCATACTGTCCGATTTCTTTACTCTCTTGTGGTGGATTGGACAGGAAAAAAAATTTATCAAACAATCAATATGGTTACCAGAAGGGCAGATGTACATACCTTAGATGCCCTGTCAGACTTAGTTACAGACATCAAACACAACTGACATTAAACAAGTGCACTGGTTGTTTTTTTATGATTTAACCGATGTGTGTGGAAATGTTACATATTCTTGAAATAATTATTTGTCCAACAAGTGAGGAAAGCGAAAATGCTTTCGACATGTGTTAGACACAACATTTTTCCACGACATTTTTCAAAAACATCCTAATGAAAAAGTACTATTTATTGTAAACGTAAGTTATTGTTACAGAATTTCGTCACATTTTCGTACGTAAAAGCAAAAGTTGATAATAGTATTCTGTGGTATCGGTGTGGTCTCAATCTGTCATATCGCAGCAGCGTAATTCTAAATTCAAATATAAGATATTAAATTAAACAAACCTGATTGAATACTAAATTAAATTGTTTAACTAAGTACTAGGCGCATATAGTTCTAATGACACATTCTTCATTTTTAAAGAGACATTTTTGTATCACGACATTATTTTCCTCGGTAGTGAGGAAAACCAATTTCCTCACTATTTGTAGAAAGAAACATCCGTTGTCGTGGAAATATAAATTAATAGCACTGGGAATACCTAAACAGATTGCTAGAAATCTAATCAACGTTTATGATGAAAGACAATTGTACGTCAAATCAAGAACTAAGAACAAATGGGCCCATGATATGTTTATCAAGGTCTAATGCTAGGATCAATACTATCGCCCACATTATTTAACTTTTATACAGTAGATATCCACAAATCAGAAAATAGTTTGCAACTTTTCATAAATGATTTCCTCCAACAAAAAATTTGCAATTATGTTTTTTGAACGCAAAAGAATCTTGCCCGCAGACCATATGTATATTAACGGAAAAACTTTCCAATTGTTTCGTCTTTCAAATACCTTAGATTGACAATCGGCAACAATTTAAAATGGCTTCATCATATTAACAGTATTATAAATAAATAAATATTACAGGAAAATACCTGGAATTATTATAGTTACGGAGAGGTACCGGTAGATACGAGACAAAAGGTGAAAAACTTGGGTAGATTTTGAATTCAAAAACCAAATTATAGCAGGTCATAGAATGAAAATTATAAATATGGGCGCAAACCGACGCCTATATCTTCTTCCGTTTGTCCGTGTTAAAGAACGACGGAAAAATTATAGAAAATTAAAAGAGACGGTAGAGCTGACGTCACAAATAACGTAAACAATAACTAAAAAATTTTGAAATGACGCGAAAAAGTTTAAATGCGAGTGCCGAAATAAAATTATAAACGATAATAAAAGTGACAAGTGCACCGTATAAGATTAAACATTCAAATAATTGAACAAAACGTGAATTTTAATACGTATCTGAGTATTCATTTGAACTAAGTAAAATTAAAGTGCATGTGCCACGAACGTTTAATAAAAGCCCGAGGAGTGAGAAAGAAGTCCTTATACAACTAGTAGCAGTGAAAATTCAATAGCGCACTTCAGTTAAAAATTTAAAAAGACAAAATAGTCTACCCTAGTTCTTTCTCTCTTCATCAAAGCAGCCAACATACTTATGGGTATCTAGTAAAAATTACCAACACATTGACTAAAAAGACTGTGTCAGGAAACGGATAAATAACGAGAAGAGCAACAATAATGAATAAATAACACAAATAAAACGATCCAACCAAACATTGACAATCAACCAGCAATCAACAATTTGTAATTGGTAACACTGCAGCAAACTCTAGGGATTTCTTGTACTAAATTTAGGGTATTTTCAATGTTACTAAAAGCATGTATCCTTGCTGGTAAAAAAAAATCATTAGGGTAGACTCTTTTGTCCTTTTTAAATTTTTAACTGAAGTGCGCTATTGAAGTATCTGGTGAATGACAAGGTAACCTAGAAAAGGACAGGACGACAAAACAAGAAAAAACAATTTAATTACGTTACCTGCACTAATTTGAAGCGCGGTTGCACGATTTCAATTTAAAACAAATCTTTTTAATTTAATTTTTATGTTTGTGTGTGTGTGTGTGTGTAAATAAAAAAATTGTTGTTGTTTACTGTTTGGTTTTATTTGTTGGTTGTGAGTCAATGTGTAGTGCTAAAAGAGACAAATTATTATTATTCTTAGAAAAAATTGCTGATAATTATATTATTTGAATATTTAAAAGATAAACTACCAGCATACAACGTTTACTCGGTGAAATTAAAACCCTGAGATTTTTAGTCAAGTTTAATTTGAACGTTGGTGGGTAAATGTGAATTGCAAAATTATAAAAATTAAATTTTCTTAATCTGGCAGCCCAAAACATATCAATATATTAAAACTGACTAAACAAGATAATCAGGATATATTAAAAAGAGTTTCGAATTTGTCTCTCCTTGATTTAATTAATAACTACTGGGCTCTCAATTCTCTCCTTTACCTATGGCAATTAGATACTCGTACCTGGATCAACTACAATACGATAACTGTTTATATAATTCAATAGTGTTTCAAAATCTGCAGACACTGCGTATTTATACAGATTTTTTTAGACCCTACTAACTCGAAATTTAAAACATCTAGATTAAATCCCAGTTCGTCAATATATTCGCGGCAGAAGCCATTGCAGTTTCAGAAGTAGGCAAAACTACAAAGACAAACGATCTTCAGTGACTCAAACGGCGTATTAGCTGCGATCAACTCAATCTTATGTATGTATAAAACTAACCCTATAATCTACAAGTGATAAGAACCTTTAATTCGGAGAAGTCGTTGGTTAAATTGCAATGGATAAAAAGTCATGTGGGAATTATTGCTAATGAAGAACTCGATAAACTTGCAAAATTGCAGTATTAAATGGAACATGCTATCTTCTCAAACTTACTACATCAAAAACACTGGCATTACTCATTTTAAAAACATGTCACCCGATATGCCATACTGCATCCATATTTAATACCAACTCACTGAAGCAAAACTTTTAACGAAAATAGATTTTACTGTTCACATATAACCAGATTAAAACTCGGTCACTGTAATTACCTAGTACACCTACATAGAAAAAAAAAGTAAATAATTCCCCATTTTGTAGATGTGGACATGAGATAGGAAACCACATATTTTTGAATGCTATCACAATAACGCAAGTACTGATGAAATGTTACTGGGACTAATAAACATAAAATTTCTACTACCTACGCACATCTTACATTTATTGTTGACAGACAAAAAAGTGCTATTTGATTTAATAATTTTATTCATTTTAAAAAAATTTAAAAGAAATTGGAATAAAAGTCTTTACTTAAAAGACCAACACCTTCCTGTTTTTTCAGGATCATCAATTGAGAGAAGCCATTGACAAATGAACTGGTTTTTTTTGGCGCCAACGAAACACAGTTTAATATAGTGCTAGGTAAAAAATTAATTATTTTGGATTTTTTAAATTTTTCAATTGATATTTCCCGTATACTTTCAACTCCCGACTATGTAATTAAAAAAAGTTATTTAATTAAGTATAACCAGGTTTAAACTCGGAAAACCACAAGTTATCTTCAGTTAAAAATATAATAAACACCAATACGTTTACACAAACACGTCTAATAAACGAAAAAATTAACAAATAATTTAATGTTTTATAAAAATATAAACATTCAATAGTAAAATCTTAAACATTCTGTATAGTTATAGTGAATGTGCTATTCTTGGCTTTACATTAATCAAATAACATGATTTTGTGAGACATCCAGTGGTTTAATAAAGTTCCCCGTAAGAAGAAATTCCATATTGTAAGCTACACCGTACTAGGACAAAATATAGTAATTGCTGAATATTAGTCACATATTTTTACCACATAAAATTTCAAATTTCTTTTTAATTTTTTTACATAACCACTATATGATAACTCTTCAACTATCGCAACTCCAAAATATCTTACAACATCGACTTAATAGTTTGAGTCGGATAAACATTTTCTAGACCTTAGTCAAGAGAGTACATTATATTGTAAACTAAGAGTTTAATTTGTGCAGGATCTAATTTAATTTTTCTAAGAAGTTCACATCCTTTATTGGTTTCAAAATGAAGCACAATGTCATTGTCAAATGGTAGAACATTACCCTCGATAAGTGAAATGTGTGTCTAACGACATCTCGTGTAAAAACAGGGACACGTATGTGCAATTAAATACATTCATCGCCGTTACAGTCATCTGTTGGCATTGCTTAGTTTATTACCCTCGATATTAATGGAGCAGAGTTTGTTTACTTATATTAAGAAGTGGGTAGGACCAAGAATAGATACTTAAGCTACACCATGTTTTATAAATCCTTAGTTAACAATGAGTTGCTGAGACCTTCGATGTATATATGGTCTGATTCAATTATTGGCTAATCTTCTTAACGCTATTATATCCATTTTCTCAGTATAAAGTTGTGGTAAAAGTATCAAATGCTGCTTCCAAATTCACAAACACGCAGCTGTTTGACGGTTATTATTTAAGGGGTATCAATTAATCTCGGAAACCAACTTTGATATCACTGGAAGAGCCATGCTGTCGTTGAAAGATATGTAGAGATTTTCTGTAGAATAAAGTTAGTATTGCAAAAAAATCTTGGAAATGGATGTAGCAGTTCTACAAATGTAAACCATGAAATCGCAATTGTGGAACGGAACAAAGAAGTAGCTTTCACTGCTAATAAAGGAATTCATGGAGATGGGAGTAGCAGTTCTACACGTGTTAATCATGAAATCGCGATTGTGGAACAGAACAAAGAAGTAGTTTTTAGTGCTAATAAAGAAGTGTAGTTTAACAACAGAAATTGTACCGTTAATGGTAACATTTATTAGAATTAGAAATCTAGGTAGGGGAGAGTGGGGCGGCTTCATACAGTTTTTATATATCGATTTGTAGAATGCCGTGTATTACGTATATCTATTTGAATGTATGACCAATGATAGCTGGACTATTTTATTATGTAGTACAAGCATAAGATTACTGAAAATTTATATGCGCAATTTCCATAGTGCTTTGAAAAACCGGAGGGCACATTCATACATGAAGGGGCAGGTTAATACACACTTGAAAGAAGATAAAGGAGGATTAAATATTACTCATTATTCGATGTTTTTAGTATTTCTAAACATAATACACAATAAAAAAAACCAAAATAATTCTATTACAACATAAACAAATAATAAATAATTAAAGTGAAAAACGTTTCTTATTTTAATCTGATCGTAACTTTTTGACATCGAACTAACGAAAAATAAAATTTTGATAAAATATACGTAACGAGCATTGAACATAGTGTGCATTAATGCACATTAAAAGTAGAGATCTATATTAAAATTGAAAATATGATCTATGATCCCTCATCTATGACATCTGGAAACACAAAGTTCGTAGAATTTCCTGATTTTTCCTCAAAAATGAAATCTTTACTTCAGTTGCACTATAATTATTTTACCAATGAAATATATAACAGATTTCTTTTTTTCAAATTTGACCAACACAAAAGCACCATCTTTTAGGTGGTCAAGATCGACAGGTAGCAGGAAGTCTTCGAATTGCTTTTTTTCAATGTCATCAAAAGGTGATGCAGAACTTTTTCTTAAACTAATCTTTTCACTGCTACTAATATCACTTTCTTCGATTTTACTTCTCTTATTTTTTGTTGGTTTTGAAGACACTTCATTAATCAAACTCAAAGCGCGCTTTATTTATTTCGCTTTACTTTTCCGTTCTTTTTCTTTTCTTTTTCCTCTCTGTCTCTGTCTTTGTCTAGTTCTTCGATTCTATGTTTTTCAGGTGTATCCGTGTAAATTCTGGATTTTCTTAAGGATCGACCCTTTTAATTATGTCCTTTTTTGAATTTTTAGCAAAGGCCTTATAATTTCTGGCGTCTTTAATGCTTTGTTGAAGGTAACCAATCGTCTTAAACAATCGACGATGTAAATTTCTGCGAAAGTAATGAAGGTGACACTTCTTTCAAAAAAGTTGGTGGAGTCAAAGGAGAAACTTCAACAAGCACATCAGCACCTGTATTTTCATTTGACGCTGTGACAGGATTCGAGTTATATACTCGAAAAAGAGCGAAATTTTCATCATTGAAAATCAATTAATTGAAGGGCCATATTCCGGTTTTCTCAAAAGCTCTGGTTATGTTTCTGGCATTAAATGTTTTTAATACGGTTTTGGAATATTATAAATATTTATCGTTTTCCTTGGATTGAAACATGCCAATCATTGAATTCTATTTTCAATTTTGTTTTAATGGTCCAAATACACCAATATCTAATGGTTGAAGACGGTGAGTCGTATGTGGTGGGAAATGGAGGTATACAATACCATTGTCCCGGCAATAGTTAATTGCATTGATAGATATGTGACTTTCATTATTGTCACACAGTATCAATATAGGGTTTGTCTTCGTACAGAGTGTAAACTTTTGGATACAAAAATATCCGAATTTATCCAACCGGATCTAGTGGCTACGCCTAATGATCCTTTTGGGGCTCCATCAATGAAATAGTCCTTGAAGTGTACACGAGGGAAGTCAATTAATGGTGGTATTGTATTCCCATTTGCTGCTATGATACCATCGAATGTTACCAACTCTCCTCTCTCTGCAGATACTATTTGGCCAACCTGTTTTTGACTTTTATCAGCTAATACTTTGAGTGTGTTGAGAACAGTTGTAGATGCCAGATTCGTCAAAATTAAATATGCGGTCTGCAGTAAAATTATGTTTGCTATAAACAGTTTCAAGATTCAGAAAGAATTCATTGACCGCAATTTTATTAAAACCGAATGATCTGAGAGCACTCGTATTTTTAGGTTTCCGTAAGCTTAAATTACTATTACGTTTGCGAAAACTTAAAACCAGTATACGCCTGCCATTTTATTTGTGACCCAACTCGAAGGATATTTAAAATTGTTGGCATTGGCAAATTCATAGGCGAGTCTTCTAACTTGAATACATGTCAGTCCAATATGCATTTTTGAACTATCTAATATATATTTATTTAAAAAACCCTCTTCTTTAGCCGTAAACACTTGACAAGATGAAAATTTTGAGTGAAAAATACGACTTTCACTTCAGATTCTTTCGATTTGCGATATTTAGTTATTCGGCTCTTTAGTGTTTGTGCATTGACTCCGTATTTGGTTGCTGATTTTCGGAAAGAGAGGTTTGTGTTTCAAAACATCTGATATGGCTGACGACATTGCCTCTTCATTAACTTCCCACTCCTCGTCTCCTTCCTCTAATAATTTCTAACCATGATAGTTCTGTGTAATACAAAAAGGATAGGTATCATTAAATAGCGAAAAATGACAATTGCACAGGGCACATTCATACAGTATGAATGTGTCCCTTGTACTTGTGTATGAATCTGCCCCATAACATGTTAATTAACAAAAAAATATTCAATAAAAAAACTCTCTTCATGTAGGATAATTTACAAATCAAATCATAAACTCAATGGTTAATATTAAATAGCAGTGATTTATCTAAACAACAGTAACTAGTCACAAAATACGTCCAAAGTAAGGTTATGGTTACTCCAGACAAAAACACGTTCAGTGTTGCACACACGCGCTTTCTACCGCGACTGCTGCCAAACTTTACTAGTCAGTAACTTCAAATACACTCAGTGTATGTAAGTGCCCCTTGTGTGCATCTGCCCCACTTACCCCTATTAGTCATAACTGCATTATTAATGTAGTAACTTGTAATTGTTTAAAGTGTTCAACACAAAAATGTTAATAATTTTGAATAAATATTCTTTAACAAATATTGTCCTAGTATTTACAATTATAATTGCAATTTTTAATTACAACTAACACCTGTCAGATTTACTCAGTTCTAAATAGAACTGACAGTTTTATCTCTTGTGAGTGAAATTTAATTTCTGTCACCGAAAACGATGGTATAATGTACCTAAAAACTTCACCTGTGAGATAAAAATGTTTTTCTATCCAAACTTCAATATTATGAAATAGAATTTTCATGCTCGGGCTTAAAAGTGTTACTTTACACCCTTGGTACATACAAATTTTTTTGCACTTCTTAGTAATACTAAGTCGAAACAGATTTACTTTCTAATTACATATTTTATTTTAATTTAAAAATACAATAAAACCTTACATTAATAGTACTAATAAGATTAGTTGTTGTTATTTTAAAGATATTAATAACAACAAATTAATTAAAAAATTTATATTTACGAACGTAAATTGGTCGCGACCTCTAGGGTAGATTACAAGAATTAAGAATAAAATGTTCTTCTTTACCGGCATTCCTAAACGTCATTTAAAAATTTAAATTACAAAGCTTCCAAAATCAGTGGACATGGAAACTGATAATGAAGAACTTTCAAAAACTCCTCCCGGTATTAAAGAGGTAGCAGATAACGTGATTCGGGATTTGTTACTTGCTAAATCCAACAAAATATATGAAAATACATACGATTACTTTTTAAAATGATGTCGACTTTATTGTATTTACTCCAGTTCTACAAGAAAATTTTGCTTTATATTCAGATTCTACAATTTAATTAAAATTTGATTTTTTAAGAATAATTTGTAGTGATACTCGTGTCATTTCTCATGCATAATTTCGTACCGTTTATTCTTATTTTGTCAATGATTAATCGTAAATTCTCGGATCAATTCGGTATTAACGATATATGCGGGCCTAAAAGTAAAAGCAGGCCTAAAAGTAAAAATGCGGGCGCAAAAGTAAATCGAGGAAAAGAGTCGTTTTACGCTCGCGAAGCGAGTGTAAAGTGAATCATTATGTAATATGTTGTTGTCATTTACAGTACAGGCCATAAGTTTGAATACACCCAAGAAAAATAAGGCACTCAACTAATTGGTTGTAACTTTATATTACAACAAGATAACGACCCTAAACACACCTCATTACTGCGTTGACTATTTGGGGCGAAAACAACAAGAGCTAATAATATTGGAATGGCCGTCTCAGTCGCCCGATTTAAATCCGATCGAGCTACTGTGGGATGAACTTGATCGGCGAGTGAGACATTTGAAACCAACGAGCCTTCCTAGTCTCAGAGATTGTTTAAAAAATGCATGGGACAACATACCACCGCAAACATTACAAAACTCGTAAAAGAATGCCAAACATGTGTGCCCAAATGATATTTTTGCTCTTTAAAATTGATTTAAATCCTATAAACTACGTTTAGAACCAGTTCCACAAACTTGATTAAACTTAATCATTTATTAAAGACAATTGTTGCTATGTTTACTCCTTGGACACGATTGTATTTGATCAATTATTAACTTTAAATAAGTTTGGTGGAACTATTCCAACTAGAATAATAAAATAATGATGAAACTATGTTGTACATATAATCAAATTAAGTGAAAAAAGTTAGTTTTTGTAAACTTAATGGATAAACAAAAAAATCGTTTTCTTCATGGGTGTATTCAAACTTTTGGCCTGTACTGTCAATAATGCATTTATTTATTTTATTCGTATGGTACATTATTTTTTCATTATTATGTTGTGATGTAAGTTTATGTATGGTGCCCCAGAAGATCAGTATAAACATGTACTACAGTGTGGTGACGAAGCCGTGTGCAATTGTGGATTGGTTCGTCTTGGCAAAGCATTTACTTCAAGGTTTAGGAAAACTACTAAAGCCTAAACATGCCAACCCTGCCCCACGTTAGTATTCATTCATTGCATTACAACATACAGTGGAACGGTCCCTAAGCGCGAGTCACGATCATGACGAAAAATAGGATAAAGAAACAGCAAATGGAAAATCAGATAATCAGGACAGAGTATACAAAATATTGCCTAACTTCAGATGTCCTTCAAATAAGTAATCCATAATACAGCTTCATCTGTTAAATTATGAGTGTTTACAAACCCCCTTTAAACTATGTTAATGGACAATCCTCCATTACGCATTATGTAAGTTAATACTCACAGGAATTAAAAAAAATTACATAGTTTTAGTTTTGTTTAAAGTTTTATTATCAACATAAACATTTTTTTTTAAAAACAAAAATACTGCAACAGTTCAGAAAAAAATTTTATTTATATTATAGGTACTTAAATTTTATAAAACTTTTGTTATATTAATTTAAGTTGTTGGTTTTGCCATCAGATTTTATTATCCACCTTATTTAAATAAGAGTTAAACTAAATTTTAAAGTTTTCTAACATAACTTCAAATTTAGTTAGTAAGAAAGTTTCCAACTTCTTGCAAATTTCTAATCAATGAAAACAACACATGTTACATGTCTTCATTTGGCATTTAGGGATTCTGAAAGTGGGATCTTGCCAAGTTTTCACAGTTGTTCAACCAACCACAAACATGACGCCATTCTCGCAACCCCTTGCACAGTTTCTAACATCACGATCAAGTTTTCCAAGTCACTTTACTTATGAACTTAACTGTTAACTCGTTCCATCACTCACATTTTTAATTTATTTTGATGCGGATTACAAAAAATACAATTGCTATTAATAATTATAGTAATCTTATATAAATAGTAAGGATAACAAAAGCTTCCCTTCTCTTACTAAGTAAACGTGTGAGGGTTGGTGTGAATGACAAGGGGTGAACGCAGATCGCTTTCACGCGGATTTGCACTTTCTATCGTAGCCGCTGATCCTTGCCGGGCCTGAACGCCGTTAATGGGGATTGGCGGCTCCGTAAATAGAGCGGCATTGAGCCTTCTTACCCGCGAAACTCCCTCAAGATATGTCGAAAACTTGTATAGCAGTCTTACAAAGTCTTTTTCATTTGACGTTTTGCAGTTCGCGTTTATTCCTTTCACAATCTCGCGGCAACTATTAATTATTCATTATGCATAAAAGGCTCATAATAATCTCATCGCTTACAAACAACTTCTTCAATAATTGCCAAATTAAATAAAGCTCGCTCTCTGCGTTATAGAAAATACTAGTCTTTTAACGGACGATTTTTTCTAGAATTACCTACAGCTTTTGATGGGAAAATTCTGTTATAAATCTTTTAAACATCTTATACGTCAAATTCAGTTTTCATAGCTACAAAGTTCACCTTTCGGCTTAGCGTGCCGAAACAGCACCTTGTCTATGATTAATAGTAACCCTAATCTAACCTACCCCTTCCCGAATAACCTCGAACAGTACCTGGAGAAATGTGAAAATGTATCTACATAAACAAAACAACAATATTCTATCTCCCAAATTGTAGTACACTAAAAACTAAATACAAAATTTAAGCTATCACCTATTTCGCAAAGTTTATTATTAATTAAAATTAGTAAATATACATTATTACACAGTATTATAATTAATTCATAATAATAAGAGCAAACTTCATTAAATTATGCCTACGTTTAAATTTATTTAGTACATATATTTTATAGAAATAGGGTACAAAGGGTGCAGTTGACCCATAATCTAATATTATAATGCAAATTATTTTGCATACCCCCTTTTCAAGTAATGATTGGCATTCGTTTAGTTTTTTTTTTTTTTTAATTAACAATACCTCCAGTGAGAAAATAATATTCTGTTGCACAATACAACGCAACACATGATACAGCTACAGATGTAAAAAGAAACAACTCTAAACGGTATCAGGCATAAAATTTCCAAATGTTATTTGAAAATAAATAAAAGTCGCTAGTTTTGTTGACAACGATGACTGGCAGCCAAGCAATAAGCAGATAAAATTTAAAAAAAGTGAAACTAAGTGAGTTCCTCTGTTATAGTAACTGATTCACTTTGCAAGAATAAGTTTTGATGTAAATAAAACATTATACAGTGACCGGCAAGAGTTTGCATCAAATGGGAAAAATTTTTTGTAATTGAGATATCCAAATATTTCTTTTGGCAAATGAATTCAGCATATCGAATGACAAAAAAAGCACTTTGACAAATGTCATGTGACCACTGTCATGGGGCCAATTTAAAAAATATTCCTTAATTATGTAAAAAGTGAGGTTAGATGACAAGATATTGAAAAATGCCTAAAAGAAAAGTTGTTCAGAATTAGATTATACGTCTATGTGCAGAAAATAACGACTTTTCAAAGTATCAGTTTTCAGTATTTTTCCGGAAATATTGAGAAAACAAAATTCTTTGCGTTTGATTGCATAAAACACAATAAAACCAACAAATAAACTTCACAATCCAGTAATTTTTGATTTATTAGTCTACCAATGGACGGTAAAGAACAAAAAACATTGTTTTTTAGGACGGACTTTGTTTGCAATGGCCTCAGAAAATTACAAATTTAGAATTATTTAAAATAGTCCTAAAATGATCAATTCTTCCATTCTAAACCCAATTTAAACAATTTTTTACAATATTGCCTGGATAATAAGCTCATACAAAAACATACAAAAATTCCGGAAAAAAAACTGATATTTTGAAAATCGTTATTTTCTTTTGAAAATTTGCACATAGACGTATAATCTAATTCTGAGACAACTTTTCTCTTAGCCATTTTCAATATCTTGTCATCTAACCTCACTTTTTACATATTTAAGAGATATTTTTAAATTTGCCGCCATGACATTGGTCACGTGACATTTGTCAAAGTGCTTTTGGTCATTCGATATGCTGAATTCATTTGCCAAAAGAAATTTTCGGATATCTCAATTACAAAAATGTTTCCCTATTTGATGCACTATATAAGACACGTTTATCGATGGCCTTTATGAACACCTTGCGATTAAAATACTCGCCTGCGGTTTGTGTTTTAAACTTCACAACTTTAGTCTAAGCCTTACTTCACACACTTGTATTATAAATAATTAATTAATATATCTATTAATTATTTATATTGTCAAAAAGTTATATTACTTATCGTTAATGAAACTGAAATTGAAAATTAAAAAATCTGTTTTCCAAAATTCCAATTGAACCAATATTTCCTAAAACACCGGTATCAATTAGGCATAACCAAAACGTGATAAAGTTCAGTTTTAAAATTACTTGTTGTTGTTGTTGTCAGTTTTATCTTACACATGTTATATTTTGACATTTTTAGTGCCAAAATTTAATACATTGAGTTAAACATAATGCTAGGAAGTATTATACAAGTGAAGAAACGTACATTGATATAGAAAAAGCAGTTTATAGATTATAAAAATTAAAATTTTAATTCTTATACAGAATGTCCTCAGAACATGAACATTAATTTTAAGAGCCATCTCAAATACAATCGATTCACAACAAAATAAAATTATGTTGACCAAGTAAAAATTTATAAGCAGTATGTTTATGGATTAGCACAACATTTATGCTACTTTAGTAAAAACCTATTGAAAATATTTCTTATGAGATTATTTGAACATTCATACATGATTCATCCTGAAAAACGAATCATATGATGTTTCTTTAATGTGGGTTCCTAGCTATATGCAATACGAGGAAACGAGTTATATGATCGAGCCGCTTGCTTAACTACAATAACTATTTAAAAAACACTCACAAGTCTATACCCGTTTCTCATAACTCAAAAATGAGAACCAGCCGGCACCTCGATGTGTAGAATGCCACGTTCGCCACTCCATAGTGCACATAATTCTCAAATGTCCGATGTTTTATGTCTAAAGACAGAGAAATAATATATAAAACAGCATAGCATCGTGGTTCAAGATGATCCGTATATCGTTTTGATCCTTGAAAGTATTTACAAATCTTTTTGGAAACGGCCCATAACACCTTTAAATTTATAAATAATCTGCGAACATGTTCCGACTGACTACGTACATTTTTGCATATTTTTATCAATCGGAAACTCCCCTATGACAACGTAAGTGGATCTTTTTGGATTAAACTATGTCAATCACACCAACCGATTCAGAATTTTCTTCACATTCGAGTCTACTTTTTACATTTTTTAAGTTCTTCTTTATTTTTGCTACAGTTTGCAAATTGTGTAATTAAGAGTGCTTAGGAGAACATGTTTACATAAAGTAAATGCATCTTTTTTTAGTTTAAACTTTTATAGAAACTTATGTCGATGATATCAATTGATTTAGAATTTTCTCCTCTTTTTTTTCATTTACAAATTTTAATGCAATAACTTTGCGGAGTGGGATCGTTCAAGATTATTCCCAACACCTTTAATTCTACCTTAACTGTATATTGTTTAGGAAACTGAAAAAAAGGTAAACGTTTTTATTATTTAGTCAAACCGTCTGCAGCTCTTTTACTAAAGACATCATAAAAGAAATAAGAGAAATCTCTATGATCATTAGTGGAATGTAGAAGTTACGAAATCATTTTTAATAATAAAAAGTACAAATTATCCCTCTTGAGATAAAGTATTTATTCTGAAACACTTGTTCTTATGTGTTTTGCATGTATTTTCATTCTGTAACAAGTGACGGTAAATGATGTTATTAGACTGCCATGATTTTTAAAACTATCTGTGTAAGATGTAAATGCATTTAAATGCAGCACCCTAGATATTTTGGGAGAAGTTTTAAGTTAAATTTAAAAAAATTGTGTAAACTTTAATTTTCATTCTAACCTTATTACAAAATCTACTATTCGATCACTCTTCAGCAATCTGACGTTGTCTTGCGTTCTCTTAATATTAAGGTCATTTATAGTCCAGTCATTGTTATGGCGGCGCAGAAAATTATAACGTATCTAAACAAGGGAAACATTCTACAAAAATCAAGTAAGCGATAATAAGATATTTCTCATAAAAACTTGAAAATTGCAACACTGTGATTTTCAAACTAATTATAATTTTTTGTAAATGAATCTCGACGGACTGAAACTGGCACCGGTGTTTTTGAAATATTTTCCTAAATACGCGCACAGTACGAAGACACTCAATTAAAAGAGCAAGATTTAAATAGTCCGCCACTAAACCCGAAGCGAACTTGGACGATCAAAAATTGGAAAAAGTTAACAATGAAATAAACACAAGTATTAGTGATAACGTAAATTATATTAAACGTAGATTTGTTTTAAAGAAAATGATCAATTTCGACATAATTGCGTAAATATTTAAAGCCAAAGGTTACCCCTTTGCCTAAGCTGCCTAAGGAAAGAAGGGTAAGGAAAACCTCACGTTCCGCCTTAACAATTACACGAACACAACATAACCAAAACGTGTATCAAACAATTAACATTTAACAGTAAGTAATTATTATCATTATTATAAACACAATTATAATACATGTATCCTGTTAGGAAACCGTTCATTAGATTCATATTTAAACACAAACAAACACTATTATTAGAATGTAGATAAAATGTTTCCGATTCAGAATATAGCAATATTTCTGCTCATTTATACATGCATCTTCAGTTAAAGCTGAAAAATGTTAGTTAACAGTGTATAACACCGTGGGTAACAGGCGAGTTTTACCAGTCGACTACGCTCCTACCTGCCTATTCATTGAAGTTTTGCAAATACCGAGTATACACAACAACATAAACATATTAAATCAGATGAAATAGATGGGATTTGTGATCCATCCTCTTGACCTTCGTCTCTGACAGAAACAAAAAATATTAAGTATTTATACGTAATTAGTACAGCTGTAATGCTATTTATTCCAAGGTTGCAGAAGTATTTCAGCCAAATTTTTTGATGATTATTTATTAATTATTTTAAACTTTCGCTTTTTAATAAAAGCTTCATCAGATATAAGTCGTAATAAAATATAAATATACAACAATTACACAAGACATAGATATTAGATTTTACAATAAAAATTTTATATATTCAACATACATATTGATTAAAGTACAAACAAACAATGATGATCATTGATAGCAAAATTGCAGAGAATTTAATTCTACATCCATCTGACATAAAATATACAGGGTGTTGTATTTGATTTTAATAAGTTATTCGTCATTTTCGATTACGAAGTTTGACATATTATTTCAAATTTCAAGAATAACCTAAAAATATCCGAAGGCTTATTATTGACCCAATTAAGTCTTTACAATCGATATCTCGAAAAGTATCATTTTTTAGTAAAACTCGTATACATAAAGTCACCATAGTTTTCTACGTAGATTTAGAAAAAGAATAAAAATATATGTTTCCATTTAAAATGTCAAAGTCGACAAGTGTTACATGAAAGTGGGACACCCTGTATAATTGAAAATATTTTAAATTATAGTCATTGACGAACCTAAAAGAATATTCAAAACCGATTTTAATAAATTCTACTTTTTAAGGCAATATAAAAGTTGGCGTACTACACCGACGGGTTGAATAATTGCCTTGTATTTGTCAAAAAAGTTTATTTAAAGTTGGTTTGAGTAAATATGTATTTAATTCCTAATAAACCCAACTTTTTAACATAATCTTCCAAACACGTATTTAAGCTAGATTACTGTCTTTTAATTCCTATTGATCGTCTAACTGCAACCTTTCTCTATCGTTATTATGTTTACAGTTTAGATGTAATTTGCAGAACAATCAGAATCGCTCAAAATAAATATTTGTTTAATTCTAAAAAATATCAAAAACCTGAACAATATATTATTTCAGTCTGCACAATTAATACTTATTATCTTTTACCAAAAAAATTCATCTGTAAATATGTTTACCAAATTGGAATACAGTTTTGTATCTCCGTCGGGCACTAATATTTTGCATTCGCGGTATTTTGCGACGAGACTAACGGTTTTCGGTCTACGCGTGCAAACACTGTTTTTATTGTCTATTGGTATTAATTAACAATTGTCAACACATAAAGATCAATCCAATAAGTATTTTCTTTTACCAAATATAATATAATTCTGGTGTAAGTAACACATTGTCAGAAATAGTTTCGCGAGTTTAGTAATTCTAGGCCTCAGCGTTTCAATTTGTCCTACAAACTTTATTCGTCCTCGCAAATACGCTGTTTCTTGACTTGTAATACAAATAACTAACATTTCTTTACATTTATAAACAATTTATTAAACGATTTACTGAACTCACTGCTGAATATAATTTACGGTTTAAAGTGTAAATGTGTTAAAAAATTAATGTGTTTTACCTACAGAAGGTAACTTTGACAATACATATAATGGCTGTCAGATCCTTATTTAAGGCTTTAATAGTATATATTTGCCAATGTTTGTTTTAATATGTAAAAAAAATTGTTTTAGTGTATTCATCTTTTAAAGTACCACCTATTAAATTACCCATTTATAATTAACGAAAATCCAGCTACTTTAAAGAGCCCATTTAAATAATATGTTATTATGGTAGAAAATCTTATGAAGCGTTACGATTGTATATGACTATTCAAAGTTTTGCGTGTTGCTTTCCAAAGTACAGCTGTATATCTTCAGAAAGTATCTCATTTTTCAAAGTTGTGTCCTGTGGCCATATAAAGCTACAGTTCGCATGAAAGCTGTCTGATGTGCTTGGCCTGGAGCTTACTTACTTATTGCTAGTCTTCTATGTGAGTGGAGCTTTGAGCTTTTTGCGATAGAGGCTTTCGCCACAGCGCAGCTGATAAAAAGCTTATTGAATCACATCACGGAATCTCTCTGTGGCAAATAAGCAACGGGAATGGAAAAGAGTGATTACTACTGCAGATGCGAGAGAGACGTTTTACAAAGGAATGAAGATATAGGGGTGAGACGCAAATATATATTTTCAGAGCGGAACTCGAATGGAAATGAGCATCGAGAAATTTAGATTTTCTGTTGTTTTAATCTGTTTCTTGTTTTATCTGCTAATTCGGATTATTAACTTAACATCATTTTCCCAAACGGATAAGTTAAAAATACAAGACTCCTTACAATGCAAAAAATATTTGTTCTATTAATTTAGCCATTTAAAGTTAACGTAATAAAAATTTCCTAGGATAATTTGTAATAGTTTTTGTAGTAGTGGTAAAAATAAAATAGCTTAAAAATGATTTATAAGGTAAATTATCCTTTTGACGAACAACCCTTGTCTGGCTGGGATGTAGCGAAGTTAGTAGTCTTGAGGCCGACGGTAGCACATCATCATTAATGAGCGGGGCTGATGCTCACAGCTGTACGTTCACAGGGTTGTATTGCCCTCGGCCGGAGGCTGCAATCCCCGAACATCACCCACACGACATATAGGTAGATGCATTGTAAATCTAATTTATTGTTAGTGATGAGCTGCCAGATCGTTTTATAGAATATTTCTATAACTTAGGGACGACTTTTACATATGGAATTCATTTAAAATCTTCTCACGTTTGCAACCGTAATTACCGCTGGGTGTTTTGCTAGAATAAAATCAGTGAACAATAATTCGTTACACAGAAAACATTTTTCAATTAAACATAAGGCCGACAATGTAGAAAATGCAAAATGTTTGTTATAGTGTCACAATTTTAAGAAAACTATTCTTTTTTGTGTTTAATTGATGGTGTAATTAACTTGTATATTTAAAAAATTTACTCACTTTCAAACTTCAGATCATTGTTAATTCCTTTCATTTAAGAAGTATGGAAGCAGCAGTAGAACATGAAAAATACTTTCACAAAACCCGTTAATAAAATATTATATATTTAACATTGAAAGGTATATTTATTTAGAATCTGAAAATTTGTAGATGAACATTGCAAAAAATGGTGTGTTTTATTAAATTATTTACTCAATCTACCTTTTGAACGTTTTAGATACTTAGTATGCAGTTCCTATTTTATATAACTGTCAGTAGGTTCATAAATTTTGTAATGTATCAAGGTGTTTACAAATAATACTCAAGCTTCATTTCACAAAACACTAATAACTTATTTACTTTAAATGGCTAGAAAAATTAGATTATGTAAATCACTTTATGAAATTATTAACATTTGCAGGTTCATAATATGGCACCATTCACATTCACTCCTAAAAATCTGCACTCCATTTGCATAAAATTATTATGTTGGTTCAATTTTTAAAGCCAGTTGAACATATTGTATGTAACTTATTTATTTGTTTATATTGTTATAAATACCAAATAATTCAAGTTTCATGCATTTATTGGAAATTATTCATTTCATTGTGTACCTTAATTCGTCAAATTAAAATAATTTTAAATTTTGAGTTTTTACGAGTTTATATTGAAATGCGTTCAAATTATCACTAATTAATGAATGAGTGGCTTAGCTCTTTCTGTTGACTGAACAGATTATACGGGTAGCTTTTATGTATGGAACCAAGGCTCTGTAGCCAAAACGGTTGAAGGCATCATTCTGGAAATTTTAGGGATCAAATCTGAAGCTATTTCACATAATTTGACACAATCAAAAAATTTCTTTGCTCGATAATATTTTGACACGGCCGCCATCTTGAATTTTTAAATAGCAGATGGGTCATGTGATATATCATTTGAAAGCTTATTTTATTTAATTTGCAACTGACTAGAAATATTGAAGTTGTATTTGGAGGAAATACCTAAAAAATTTATTCTAATAATTATTTCTGCAATTATTTGTATTATCGCCTTTTAATTTAGGTGGTGATGCTTTTGACACGTTACCTAGGTGACGTTACCTAGGTAACGTTATAACGTCAAAACATCAGTTATTCTCATTACTAGTTCATTATTATTCAATAATTAGAACCGTCTCGTAAAAATGAATCAGCTAACTGAATCAGAAAGATGGTTGGTTACGGCGATAGAAAACGCACGCATAAAGAAGTTTGCCAACTCTTCAATGCTGAAAACCCTGATAGGAATCCTATAGTGAGATCTACTGTGACCAAGACTTTACGACGGTATAATATCACTGGGAGTGTTAAGAACCGTCCCAGAAGTGGCCGACCAACAACAGTGGCTACAGAGGATAATTCACTGGCAGTATTAATGGATGTAGTTCATCAGCCCAAAACATCAGCATATCAGCTTGCACTAAACCATAATATGTCTCGATATTCAGTTCAGAAAATTCTAAAGCATCACAAATATCATCCTTACAAGGTACATTTAGTACAAGAATTATCGGAAGACGATTTTGATAGACGTGATCAGTTTTGCGAGAACATTATGGAAGCAATTGCGGAGAATAACAATTTTGCAAGTTCCATTTTGTTCTCTGATGAGGCCACATTTACTCTCAATGGCGCCGTAAATAGACACAACTGCCGATATTATTCCGACACGAATCCACATTGGATGGAAACAGTGCACACCCAGTATCCTCAAAAAATAAATGTATGGTGTGGCATAATTGGAGGTAGAATTATTGGACCATTTTTCATAGAAGGGAATCTCAATGCCAACAGTTACCTCAACATCCTACAGGAGAATGTTATCCTAGGATTGTGGAACTTTTTCCAAACGTGGACGACCCAAATGCTGTTAGGGGCGATATCTGGTTTCAGCAGGACGGTGCCCCACCCGATTATGGGATAAACGTTCGAAATTATCTAAACGAAACTTTTCCAAGACGCTGGATAGGGAGAAGGGAACTCTCGAGTGGCCAGCCCGGTCACCTGACTTGACCCTTCTGGACTTTTTCTTGTGGGGCCATTTGAAAAGCTGTGTATACAAGAACAGACCCTACGATTTAAATGAATTGAGAACCGTATTGAAGCTGAGATTGCAGCTATTCCAGAAAATTGGTTGATAAATTCGATTAATTCTTTCTAAATCGTATACATTACTGTCAGGAGGTAAATGGTTCACATTTTGAGCATTTAATTCGCTAAAGTATTTCAGTTTTCTTAAGAACATTGACTTTCTACATACGATGTTATTTAAATCTAATGATTCTTGTTTCTCCATGTAAGTCTTATTGTTCCTTTTTTTCTCGATAATTATTTCGTGAGCAGCAAATTAATTTGTATTTTTCTGAGCGTATTTTTACCATCCAACTCAAATATTCAAACTCAGTTACAAAGTAAATAAAATAAGCTTTCAAATGATATATCACATGACCCATCTTGCTATTTAAAAAAATTCAAGATGGCGGCCGTGTCAATCAAAATTATCGAGCAAAGAAATTTTTGATTGTGTCAAATTATGTAAAATAGCTTCAGATTTGATCCCTAAAATTTCCAGAATGATGCTGCTTCAACCGTTTTGGCTACAGAGCCTTGGTTCCATACATAAAAGCTACCTGTATATAGATATAGCACTAATTGTTATGACATTCATATTTCGTACTGTAATTTTTAATTGTTTTTTTAATTATTTTCTTACAAACATGTTTTCAGGTCCAGTTGCGCCTTGATGAGACACTATGTGCGTAGCAGACAATCAAAAGATATTATGTAAAGAATGATTTAAAAATTTCTTTCACTTGCAATTTACTCTTAAATGTGCAACAGAAATATTTTTACAATCTATTTTAAAAAGTAGAAATTAATTGAGTCAGTTATCTACATTTTGGCCTTTGCATTCAGGTAGGAAGAAGTACCTACTAAAATTACCAAAAAACTAGTCAAAAAGTTTCTGGATTTGTTGAGAAAATTTAAAAACCGGGAAATACGAAGGCTCTTCTAGTGTCTCGAAGTATGAGTTAATGTACCTGTGACTAATTATTAATAGTAGAAATGTTGATAAAGATCTACACGAACGGTATAGTTTTAGAACAATTAAGCGTAAAGAAAATGAAATACTTATGTAGATGCATTAAAAAAATATGATTCTACAACTTCTACACATAATTATTGTACTCCATTCCAATACAGGACACAGTACTTGTGTCTGTTCGAACGTATCTCGGAATTTATGACATGATTGACAATTTTTTTGCTATTCACAATATTTCTTAACATAATATTATGCCATTTTACAGTTTTATTTATATAGAGGGTACAAATTTTGTTCATGCTAATAAACAAATTGAAATTGGCTGAGTTTATAACCATCTTACATTACATTTCTCTTCTTTTCTATTTGGTCAAAAGAAATTACACTGTGTTTGATAGTTGCTATATCTTCTCTAAAAACCTCTGTACTAGTATAGATGCTAAAAGGTATATTTTCGTAGCCAAAGTAGTTATAGCAAAAATGATTCGGCGAAAAGTAAATCGCATAAATGCCATTCAAAGTGAAACTTTATGTTGTTTAAATAGGGTGCAATTTCCAATCAAATTGTGAATCAAAAACGAAGCAGAGACCGTTGCACATATTGTGGAGAATTGTCCATTAACAAAGTTTAAAGGAGAATTTATAAATATTCATAACTTAACGGACGAAGCTGTATTATGACTTACTAATTTGAAGGAGATCTAAAGTTAAACAATATTTTGTATCTTCTTTATTCTTCATCATTTTGTTTGCTACTATTATTTATTATATTACTATAATTTTACAAAAAGTGCGTAATACGGTTAGGTCTCCCTAGCAGGTTTTAGAAAAGATGTTTGAAGAATTATCAAGATAACTAAAATTGTTTAGTCGATGAGTTATTATATACAGTATGTCTGTAAAGTTGGCAACATGTGGGAAACTTTTTATTATTAATTTTACAAAAAAGTTATTCTTTATAAAAGTTCTGCATGTTCTACAAATAAAATCAAAATGTCTTAAAATAGACCGTTTGACACCAATTTACCTATAACCAAAAGTGCCAGAGGGCATCAAACCAAAAAGTATTGTATATTGGGAATAACTCAAGAACGGTTCGAAGGATTTTGTCACACGGTCTATTTTGAGCCAGAGAACCTCTGGTAAAGCCATGTACACCTTTCAGAAACACCCTGTATATGAACAGTTTTTATAACTTCTGTTGTCGCTTTGCGGCATCTATTCTCAAACCTCTCGATTCTCCCATCCTCTCTCTGTGAGATTTCTTTCAGACATTGCTTTGATGATACCTCTCTTCTATTGGGTCTCCCTCTTTTTCTACGTTCATAAGGTTTCCATTCCATAATGACGCGTGACAGTTTTACTTTCAACATTTGTTGTACGTGTCCGTACTATATCAGTTGTTTGAATTTAATTTCTTCTAAAATGTAGTTTGGGATGTTTATTATCTGTCGAATCGTTATATTTCTTGTTCTTTCTATTCTGGACTTTCGTGCTGCTCATCTTATAGGTAATCCATTTCAGTGGCTATTAGTTTCTTTTCGTCCTTTATGTTTATCTGCCAAGTCTCATTTCCATAGGTAAGTACGCTTTTAAAGATACTGTTATATATGCACTTTTTGTTTCTTTTTGTTATGTCTCTACTCCATAGTACGGTATTTTACATGCTTGTTACTGCTCTATATTTGTTTCATTCTATCTTTGATCGTTTCCGTACTTTTCCACTATGATGTATTTTCACACCCAAGTAATCATATGCGTCTCGTGCTTCTATTACGCTTCCGTCATTGAGTGTAAGGTTTACTTATTTCGCTCCGACGCACTATATCTTAGTCTTTTGCATGTTTATTTTGAGTGCTCCTTTCTGATACTCTTCTTTGAGCTTTTTAAACATATAGTTTGCGTCGTTTCTATCTTGATCCACAATTATCTGGTCATCTGCATGGTGAAGGGTTTATAAATTTGTATCCCCTTTGGCATTAGCATTTTTCATAACATTTTTCCATTGTTTTAGTGTTACATCAATGTAGATTCTGAGTCAAGCTCGGTGATAGGTCTATTTTCACTTGTGCCATTGAGTTTTTTGTATAAATTTTGTAGGATTTTTATTATGGAGTTATTTATATTTGTCGTTTCTAAGGTCTCCCATAATTTCTGCAGCGGAACGCTATCAAAGGCTTTAGTTATATCTACAAATATTATGTGAACTTCCCGGTCTACTGCTCTTCTTTTTCTTTATCATTTGTGTTATACAGAACACATTGTCTATTGTTGAGCGCCCTGCCCGAAACCCGTTTGTTCTAACACCTTCACTTTGTTAGAATTCTTCCATAAATTCTGCTCAGTGTTCGTGATCGCTATTCCTCTATAATCTTGTGGTTGGTTCTTCTGTTCCTTTTGTGTATTCAGACTATTCATGATCTTTTCCAATGTTTAGAGAGATTTCTCCGTTTAAATATATGTTCATGAGCGTCGTCACTATTCGTAGAAGTTTGTCTGATGGTTCTTTAACTAATTCTATGTATATAATTCCTGGTCCGGAGAAGTGCCGGTTTTCATTTTCTAATTGCTTTTAGTACATCTTGTGTTTTTATTTATACTTTTCTCTTTGTATTACGTGTGTGTTATTTAATTTTTTCTGTATTCTGCTCTATTCTCCTGAAGTAAATCTGTGAAGTAGTTACTCCACAAAATTAAGTTCATCCGATATATGTCTCGTTTTTGTGCTCTTAGAGTTTTTAATACTTTCCATACCTCTTTTGTCTTATTTTTCTCCAATGTGACTGTTTATTTCCCTACACGTTCTTTCCATTTATCATTCTTGCTATATTATTTGTCTTCTAAATATTGCTTGAGATTCTTTATATCGTATCTTATCCTCTATCTGTTGTGTACTTAACCATCTTTTATATACCCTTTCTTTTCTTCTTTCATATTGTCAAGTTCTTTGTTCCAACATTTTTTTTTGTTTGATTTTTCATCTTTGATGCCCAGTGCTTCAAAAGCTGCTGTATGGATGGCTTTCACTAGATAATCGTGTATTTCTTCTGCTGTCTTTTTAAGTATATTATCTAGTCTGCTTTGATATGCTTCCTAACGTTATCCTGTTTCCATGCTTTTCTAAACCATATTTTTTGTGTCTGTTTTGTCACTATTGCTATTATTTTTCTTTGCGTTTTTGAGTTCTCCTTTCTCTTGTGGACATAAAACCTTTGCTCTTAAGAAGTAATGGTCACTTCCGCAATCTATACGTCTGTAAACTCTAACATCCTGTGTCTTTAGTTTTGGTTTTTGTTTCATTATCACGTAATTTATAATGAAGTATCTTTGACAATTTTCTTCTCGCCATGTATATTTATGCTTTGGTTTGTGTGCGAACCATCAATTCATAATTTTTAGTTCATGTTGTGTTTCACAGATATCTATTATTGTTGATTAGGTCTTCTCTATGTCTTCCTACTACTGGATGTTGTTGACGTTTCCCAGTCCTTGCGTTCATGTCTACTAATATAATGATTTCTCGATTATTTCCTATTTTTGATAGTTGTTTGTTTAAGATTTCTTTTCTGCTACATTCTCATCTTTATTCGGGACATAAATTTCGAATATAGTTAGTTTATGTCCTAGATGGTTGATATTTGCTTTATCATTTTTCATTTATTCTTTCCAATTGACTTTGGCTCTTTCATGTTTTAGTACACCACTGTATGTATTCTCCAATTTTCTCTGAGCCTTCCGCTTTCTTTTTTGCCTCAGTCAGTGCAAATATATCCATGTTCATTTTTACACCTTCCTTAACTTCGTCCACATTTCCTGTTAAAGACTTCACATTCCTCGTCCCGACATTCATAATTCTTTTCCTTGGCCGTAGTCGTCCATCCTTTTTTGAAGCTTATCTATAGAGTTTTTAGCATGTTTATGTTTTTACATTCGTTGGGATGTTTGCCCAATTTTCTAACCCCTAACCTGGAGGGCCAGAATTGCAATTTTAGGGTGTTCTTCCTTTCTTCTTTCTTATTCGATTGTTGAATTAAAACTGTCGGCCGGTTTTTACCTGTAATCACAGGTAGGAGTCCTCACAGGGTGCTATCATCCTTGCCAGATGAACCCTGGTTTTCCTCGAGGTGTTACTCCTCGATCCTTCCTTCTTTCTCATCCTGTCTTGGGACAGGCAACGGTGAAGTTGTTGATGAGTTATTAATTGTCCAATTTTGTTTTTAAATAAGTTGATTTTGTATGAAACTCATCCCTAATACAAAACAATTTACGTACTTATTTATTTGTAAATAATCAAGTGGTAAAAAAATTAGGTAAATCTACAATAGCCACTAATTCCATATCTTAAACTTAAGCAATGTTGCTATGTTGCTATCAAGTTTAATAATTTTTCTAAAATTAATACATACGATACTCAAACTTCGCGTATCGTCTACTTTAATTAAAATTTCGTGGATTCATAAATAATAGAAAAAAATTTTGAAAACGGTTAGAACTTTTATGGTATATTAAAGTCAAAGAGTCAATGAAGCAGTCAAGCTACATTTGGTTCCGTTGAAAAATCAAGTTACCAATGGCGGAATATTTGAACATTCAGCTGAAGGGTAATCTTGATAGTGGTAAAGGTTTATACTCAGTATACTATTGGCGCGGAGTAATAAACCTGTCAGAATTATCGAATCTCCCGTATTGCAGTGGCGTAGGTACCTGATACGTTTGGAAAATCATATTTTTAGTAGGTAAATATATTATAATAGTAAAATCTACCTTGATATGAATTATTATGTGGTTATATGTTATTTATTTTATTTGTATAGTAGATCACATTACAAATTTTACTCTTACATACTATATACCATTATTTTTTGTATCTTGGTATAATACCCACATCTACGGCTATGATTCTCGTTTCGTCAGTACCTGGGCTGATGGCAACGTGTTTACACAGATTAAACTATTGTTCTCAAACCTAGATGGGTCGATATGCTGCAAGAGCGGCACAATGATCGTATTTTGGTTAGAATTTATTGGTTTTACTTAACCGTAGAAGTACCGCTTTCACAAGAAAATAAAAATTATTTCAAGCAATTATGATTTATTACTCCGCGCCCATAGTATACAGACTTTAAGTAATAATTAATGGCGTAATGGAATGCGACGAAAGTGAATTTAGATTTTTATTGATCGATATTTCGCATACCAACGTACAGTATATGCTTCATCAGGACACTTTAAGTTGTTTTTTATAAAATTAATTACAAAGTTTATGTGATAAAATTACTTACATAAAGCCTAAAATTTTTGTTTGTGTACCACAAGACCACGAACGCAATTCTAGGTGGTTTAACGGATAAGAAAATACGCGGAAGTCAAAATCTATGTCTTTCCTGCCGTGATCATTTTAATATTAAGTTTCTTTCATTAACAATTATTTAATTTTTTGTTCAAATACATTTTTCCTTTGTAGTTTGAACAGGATATGAAAAATTACATGAGATACAGAATACTATGAGGAAACGTTTACTTAAAGCCAGATGTAGTTCCTTTTGTCTTTGATTACCAGAACGATAAACTGTCACTAGTACATGTCACGAATCATCACTTATAAAACGTCAGAAAAAAACTCATTGGAGAAAGTTTTTCTGAAGCTGAGGTTGTTGAGTTAATGGTTAATGTTAATCCTAAACTAACTTCTTCATTTTATGCGATACCTTATTTTAAAGAATATAATTTATTATCAACATATTATTGGTCTAGTATGTTCCATCTTAAATTATGGAAAGTTACTAGGGATGCATCTATAACAATTAATAAAGTTCTAATTGCACAAAAAGTAATAAGACAAATGTATAACATGAAACTAACGGATTCATGTAAGACTATTTTTAAAGAAAAACGTATTTTAACTGTAATTGCAATTTAAATATTATTATAGTTACATATATTTATAGCACCAAGAATAAATTACACCACACAAAAATAATCATACATATCAGAAACGACTGATATATTACAAATACAACCTAAACATGAACACTTTATTAAAATCAGAAAAGTATGCAGCATAGATTTGTTTAATAAGTTACCCTTACATTTCAAAAATGTGTATCTTCAAATACAGATATAAAAAACTTTTAATACAACCTTCGCCTTACAGTGTCAAGAATTTAGTAAGTACTTATCACGTCCTTAAGATCAAAAATTTTGTACATTAGAAATTAAGTGCCCATTAACTGCTAATTAAGTACACCCAATTACGAATTAATTGCTGCAGTAGTTCTTGAGATATTCAATGATCTGCTATCTTAAAAAAGTTAGCAGACCAAGTATCTAATAAAAGTGATAGAGTTTGATTACAATGTCTAAATAAATCAAAAATTAAGTGCTATTTAGGTGCTTCATGTTCACTATTTCAGAGCACTCAAAAACTTTTTTTCTAAATAACTCATTGATCAGCAATTTTTAGCAGACTAAATGTTAGAAACCACCTACACAACTAAAGTTGAACTTTAACACATCTATAGATTTAAATGCTATTTAAGTGCTTCATGTTTACTATCACAGAAGCACTCATAAAACCTTTTTTTAATAACTTATTGATATGTTATCTTTGGCAGATCTTATGTTAAAAAAAACCTTGTCAAATTAAAAATCAAAACCTAGGACATGTTTAGATTTAAGTGCTTCTTGTTCAAAATCTCAAAAGTTCTGCAAAAATTATTTTTTGACACATTGATCTGTTATCTTTAGCAAAACCAAATGTTAACTTGTACAAAATTAAAATCAGAATCTATGTAATGTTCTATTTAAGGGCTTTATGTTTGTTATCTCAGAAGCACTGGAAAAACAATTTTTTTAACTCATCTGCTATTTTGGCCGAACAAATGATAGAAAGCACATTAGCCTACTAGAAACAAACACGTTACAAACAGGTTACCAACCTGCAAATTAGTTGGCAATCAATTTTTAACGCGTCGGTAACCAATCAGCAACAACCCGATTACTGGTCTCTAGGTTTTGGATTTCTAGGTGATTTTATAAAAAATGACAAAACAATCGTTAAATATTAGTTTCGTAGGTGTTACGTTTATTTATTTAGTTACGTTAACACCAGTCGACACTAGATTTTGCAACACTTATTGTTCTATAGATGGGTTAAAGTTTAATTTTAGTTGTCCAATGTGGTTTCTAACATTTGTTCTACTAAAGATAGCAAATCAATGAGTTATTTAGAATAAAAAAAAAATTTTAGGGCTTTTGAGATAGCAAACATGAAGCACTTAAATAGCACTTAAATCTATAGATGTGTTCGAGTTTGATTTTAGTAGTCTAAGGTGGTTTATAACATTTGGTCTGTCAAAGATAGCAGATTAATGAGTTATTTAGAAAAAAATTTTGAGTGTTTCTGAGATAGCGGACATGAAGCACTTAATTAGCACTTAAATCTAAATATACCTAAACTTTGATTTTTATTTGTCGAAGATTTTTTAACATTTGGTCTGCCAAAGACAGCAAATCAATGAGTTATTCAGGAAAAAACTTTTAGTAGGTACTTCTGAGATAGTGAAGATGAAGCACTTAAATAGAACTTAAATCTATAGATATGTTCAAGTTCGATTTAAGTTGTCCAAAACGGTTTCTAACATTTGGTCTGCAAAGTTATTTAGAAAAAAGTGTTTTGAGTGCTTCAGAGAACATAAAGCACTTCAATAGCATAATTTTCAATCAGTTTAGTCATTTTATTTAAACTCTAACAGTGTTTTTAGATACTTGGTCTCTAACTTTTTTAAGGTAGCAGATCATTGAATATCTCCAGAACTGCTGCAACAATTAAATCGTAATTGAGGTACTTAATTAGCAGTTAATTAGCACTTAATTTTTAATGTTCAAAATTGTTGATCTGCGGCAAGTGGTCTGCTAACTTTAAGGAACGTGTACTTATCCACGTTGTAATAGCCAATACTTGTTTTTTTAATTTAATTTATTTCATTTTCAAACGTCAATTTACCATGTAGGAATAGTTGTTTACGTATTGTTTTTAAGTATGACAATCCGTGATAATTTACAAAACCTGGGTTATAAAACAATGTTTTTGTTACGGTCTCTTTGTACTCAGATACATCTGTTTTCTCATGTTAAAGAGTAATCTTTCATAACATTTGCCAAATCTCGAATAGTTCTTGAGACGCAAAAATGTGAGTAAATTGGCGCCATTGGGTTCTTTATTAATGACGGTGTTTTTGGGACGGTGATAATTTCACCAATTTCATTATTGTTGCCTCTTTCCATCGATTGGTAGTCATTTTAAGTGATGATAATAATATGTTTGCAAAATATTACACAAATTATCCTAAACTTGTCAAACTGACGAGTTTATTAAAATCAAAACCGTAAACGAAGAAGGTAAACAAGAAGACAAATATTCTGTTTTATCACCGCTGTGATAACTTGTAACTAAGGACTTTCTAATTGTAATTCTGAAATTGAAGTTTCATATTTTTCAAGATAAGTTATTATTTAAACCGACAAGAAAGACTGGCAAAACAAAATTAGCTGAAATGATTTGATTGAGGAGGAAAAAACATGACATACTAAAGCATTTGCTTCGTTATTTATAAATTCATTTAAAAATAAACAAACCTGCAAATTTTGTTTAATTCGCATTCATTGGATATGCTTGAATAAGAAGTTTATTCATCCTCACTGCAGACAAGTCAATGCTAAAGTAGCAAACTTAACCAAATTAATCCAGTGAATCCTCAAAAATACACCCAAAATGTTCATACTAAATTTTTATGGTGAAGCATGTTATTGTCTCTTTATTGCAACATCCCTATGCTTTTTGTCAAATCTATAAATATAAATAATATAATTTTTAAAAGTTTCAGATATCAACCTGAAATCGCTGAATGTATAAAGATTTTTCATTCAGTTTGCTTACCTCCTTTAACTAATGAATTCACAGTTAAGTGCAATCGAGCATCAATTACAAAAGCCCTTTTAACAGAATAAAGTCGTATTAGTTCCTGACTAGAGGTTTTATTTACATTTAATGTTAACATAAACTATGCAGTCGATAGCGTGTATGTGTGCACACTGGAGGTAAAATCCATTCCAGTTTTTAAATAAAAATTTTGCATTCGTAAAGAATTTTATGCGCGCAACAAATTTATCATACAATTTGTGACATAGTGTTGCCATTATTTACATTAAAGTTTTAGGTGATGACAATATTAACGCCTACAAACGCTCTATGTAAATTTTAAAGTAATTGATTTTAAACGAAAACTGATTCAAACATCTTCAAAATCTATTTTAGAAATATTTTTGAAAGTCTCAGTATTGAGATTAATGTCTAAATCGCGTACAACATAAATTTCGTGCTTTTATTACAAACAATAAATAAAATTAAACAATTTTAGAGGTAGAATGTGCGAATGAAAGTAAATGTAGTATGTGAACGCGACATGTCGGTAATAGGCACAGTTAAGCTGCGGTAATCCCATCATCCGATAGTGTCATGTCATTCTGTCAGGGCATTCGTGCGAGGGTCAAAACGTTCACCACACACGCGCAGGTCACAGGTCATAAATGTAAAGCTTCTTTTCCTTTTATGTGTAGGTAGCATATACAGTAACAGGATTAGGATAATACGACATAAGGAAAATTCTCAAAGCGAATTTAAAGGTCCAAAATAAACTTTCCTTTTTTTGATGTGGTGTTTGTATTGCATTACTTACAAGCTTTCTACAATTATTAAAAATGGATTTTTCCAACAATGAAATAGGAAGGTTGTTGAAACGTGCATACAGTTATCGATGCATGATGATGTTACATCAGTAATACCCGAAATAAAGCTATCTATTTCATCTGTCAATATCATTATTTATTAATAAATGTAGCAATGTTCGAATGCACCCTTATGTAACACTAATTCCAACGAACGCCGTAAGCGCGTCACTTGTCCACACAATGGACAGGTTCCCACACTACCATTCTGATGGCCTATTTATTCGGAACCGCTGATCTTTTGCTCCCTTTAAAATGCTGAATCAATAGATTAAATTGCAAGGGGTTGAATCCTGTTTGAATCAGTGCGGCGAGCGCGAAAAGTGATTAAGATTTTAAAGATCTTTTAGAACCCGTATCATTTTATAACTCGAAGTTAAACAACACTTTTAGACTCTCGTGCATTTTAAAAAGAGCTAAAGTAGGGATTTGCTTCTTTATTAACTAAAGCTTTTTACTTTATAGATGTAAGCATTCGTGTTGCTGTATTAATTTAAGCACTTCTTTTTATATCTGCTTGTTTAAGAACGTTATTAAGATTTTAAGACTTTGAACATGCACAATTATTCACTTTGTTTATCTCTTTGTTATAGCCGTTCAGCATGAGCAGGGACCGCGTAAACCCAAGATGCAACAAAATTCGCATTCACAAATACCATCATCGACCGGACTTCCTCATATACCTTCCACAGTTAAATTAAGTTCCACATCGGCGTCTCTTAACTTTCCTGGCATATTTGGTCCGCCACAACCACCAAAAACTTTGTCATTATCTAGTCCATCAGTATCGAGTTCGGGATCGCACGTTGATTCTTTGCCTCCACCTATGTTTCACCCGCCACCTTTACCACCTCCGCCGGGTTTGCTTCAAATATTAATGTCAGCAGAAAAATGTCAGGTATACATTTTAGAACGTTTTACGACGCATATATTAATACTTTCTTTCTATCAGGAAATAGTATGGAACACAAAGCTGCAATTCGATTTGTCTAACGGCGGCTCAACAATCGGGATGTCTTCAACAGCGTTTCCAATTCCGCCACCAAATTCCTCCATGCCGTTGCCGTTAACTCCCTACATGGGAAATTTTACAGGTAAGTCATTATATTACTTACATTTTTCTTTATAAACAAAATTAAAGGTTTATAGATTCTAATCTTCAAGGAAAAAGACTAAATGCAATTCAAAATGTTTTCATCTGTATTTACACTTGATTAATACGAATGCCCCTATAAATATGCTACAGTTAAAAGATCCCAAGCTGACAGTTAGTTATTTTACAAATTTGCCTAAGAGAAAAATTATTTATCAGGCTATTGTTCAGTAACTAATTTATTATTACAAAGCTAAACTTACTATTCCTAGTTATTTTACGTGAAGAAACTTTGAATTTCAATATATTGATGACAATGATTATATGAAGTAATTGTCAGCAGTAGCGTTTAATTTTGGTTTAAGCGAGCAGCTGAGTGTAGTATCTATTTTAATTTTCATTAGGGGTAGCGACGCGCAATAACTGAAGTAGATTTCTAGACAATCTTACATTGTTAAGACTTTTTGCAGCCTTCAAACTAACCCAGTTTTTGTTTCTAGATGCTAGCAGAAATCGTTTTCTGGTCACAACTTACCCCCCTCTAATCAGCTTACAAGGTCTTCCTGTTTTTCTGGAATTTGCCAAAAGGAACGAATTATTCTAGTATTAGGTTCTGGAAGATATATTTTTATCAAATTTTACATTATTTAACACCTTCTGTTATATCAAGTAACCAATTCTTTTGGTCACACCTTTTAAAAATACCATTTCAATGTGTTTCATTAGCAAAAGAATCAGTCACCACTGGCTTGTCTCAAAGAATGTCAATACATCTTCATATCTACTATTTTATGAATAAAAACTTGAAAATTTTGACTACATGCATTGAACGGTAGTACGTAAAACCACGTGAATATTATACCGGTACATTATTTGTTGCTATTTCTTTAACCTTACATTTTTCGTCATTGTCGTGACTGTCGCTTGGACCGGTCCATTATATATCGTCATACAATGGCTGTGCTGTTACATTTATGTTCTTATTTATCTTGGTCAGTATTGTTATATATAAATACTAAGGTGGGTCGAGTTGGCATGTTAAGGTTTTGAGTGGTTTTCTAAACCTTGAAGCAAATGCTTTGCCAAACAAACCAATGCATAATTGCACACAGATTCGTCATCATACTATACAGGTTTATACTGATCTTCTGGGGCACCATACATAACACTTACATCACAATACAATGATAATAGAAATGTACTATACGAATATAAATAAGTAAATAAATTCCATTCGTTGGTCAAGTTTTAATTGCAGTAATGCAGTCGTAAACATCATTTTTTATTTTATTTCTTATTTTGCGATAATAATTATTTGATTTCATTACTTAGTTACCAACCATTAGTATGTATATTTCGAGCCAAAAGTATTTTTGCCAATTTTGCATTCAATGTACTAGGGTGATTAAATTGTTCAGTAAACTAAAGTCTTGCCATCGCCATAAAAACGTCGGTGCAGGTCTTGGGTCTAATGATGTAAAAAGCTATTGCGTGCATCATAAAACTTTAGTAGGTAATCATATTGCTATATTTATGCAAAACAATAATTTGATGTAGCACTCAAGATATGTATGTAATGTTTGGTAAATTATTTAAAAACCACAAAAAATTAATTTCCTCTTTTGAGATAATGTTTGGGAAATATTAGTTATTTACGCTTCTTACGTGAGCCGATTTGAAGCACAACGCGTTAGCGTATATAACTTTCCAAAAATGTTTTTAATTTAAAAAGTATTATCAAGAGTACCGTTTTAACATAGGTGCAACGAATTTTACTAATAAATCTACACTTTATGACAATATATAAGTTATCTAAAATGTATGTACTTTTACTGGTTTTTTCTTAATAATTTTATAACTTAATAAATTTTCAGTTACTTTACCGCACTCGTGAGATAAATTACACTTGATATGTAAAACCATAAAACTAAAATATCCTTCCGTCAACAATGCATGTATGTTTTACAATAGAGGCCAAAAATATTTACAGAATGTATAAGAATATAATCAAATTTGGAAACAAAGCAAATGTTTACAAACATATACTCAAATTAATTAGAAATAGTTTACATAATAATTGAATCATTAGAACACTTAAACAATTAAATAAAAGTTTAGATTTTTATCTTCAAAAGTAGAATCGGGTTACTGTAGCCAAAAGTGTTATATTTATAAAATTAACCGTCTTCCGTGCTTGGACCGTATCAAAATAGGAACTACAGTTGGCAACATTTCGTTTGCTGTGCAAAAAGTCTTTATCAGGGCAAATACTTGAATAATCGAAGAACTTGAAATAAACAAACGGTGAGTTCAAGGTAGGCCCAGGAAGTCATCGAAAATATAGCTTTGTGTATAAATTAAGTCTCGACTTCTGCCTGATAAGGTACATAAAACTATCCTAAAAAGACAATCTTTCGCGATCACTTTTGATACAAAGGAAACATACACTGACACTGATACTTTTTGGGTTCAGTTTCATGCATCTCGTTCCCATAACTAAAAACTGGCATACCTTTTCTACTCACTAGTATTCTAACCGTTACGTGACCGATTTTACTTTCTGCGTCACAGACTCAAAAAGAGTTTGGTTTTCTTTGAGCAATTTTTTTTGAATTAATAAATGTATATTATAATTTTTTAAGCTTTGTAGATTTTAAAATTTCTGTTACTATCTAAAAATACAAATTATGGTACTGATCGTTTAACTATTGAAAAACTTGACTGTTTAGATATTAATTACTAATGCAAGTTTGGATAGATTGTAATACTTCTTAATTAATTAGTTATGTTCGGGACAAAATGAGTTATGTTCCTTATCATATACACATACAAGGTGTTAATTAAGTATGTGGCCAAACTTGTTGTTTCTTGCTCAATTTTTAGACAAAGGAGTTTATATAAACACATAGATTCTGAACGGCTTTTTTTAATATGCGGGTGTCAAAGCATTTTTTGTAAATAACTATAAGACACATTAGTAGGAGGATGAAACTTGGTGACAGTTTTTCACGTATACAGAAGAATCTTTTTTGAATTAACAGTGGTTTGTATCACCTTACCAGTGGCATGCCCGAGTTTTAATTTTAAAAAATGATCGTTCTCAAATTTTTTTCAAATTTGATAGGAATTTAATTCTTCGGTTAAGCTTTATCGGTTAAATTGACTCTTTTCATGAAAATGAAAAAAATAAAATTATGCATAATCATTTATTACTGTACTGTTTGAAAAATTACAAACAAATAAAAGTGTTTTCAAAGTAACAAAAAAAACTTAAAACCAAAACTAAAAATACACAAAACTTGTAAAATTTGTTGAAGTACTTACTATATTTTTTACGCCACTGGTAAAATGATTCTAACCACTTTTGGTTTAAAATGGTTTAAAACATTCTTCTGTATACGTTAAAAACTGTCGCTAAGCTTAAACGTCATTTCAATTTGCGTCTTCTAGTTATTTACGAAAACCGTTTTTTAAAAATTATTTCAACACACCGTATAATAAAAACGAAATCGTTTAGCACCTACGTTTATATAAACTTTTTGTCTTCCAAAAATTGAGTAAGGAACAACATCCCTAAGGTTTGACTACACACAAATTAATACCTGTATACATACATAAAGATAAAGTTTCAAAGATTTTCAACATACTTTTTTTTTTAATTATTATCGATTTCATAACTTTTCTCTTTTATTCTATTTCATCTAATTGAGGACAACGAATTTCTGCATTATGAATGTTTTCAACAACACTTCAATTCCAACGCTCACTCTTAAGTATGAAATTCGATTCAAATAATGAATAATTATTCCTGGAGTTTCAACAAAGTGTTCAGAACCGTTAGCATTGCAATCTTAATGTAATTAATTTTATACTATTCCTACAAAAATGGAGTGCATTTAATACTGTTGTTTCTCTTGATAATTGCCAAAACATTTATTTTATTAATAACAAGAAAAAATACATATCAAAATGGTGCTACAAGAACAAATATAGGTGGTAACTACATGGTATGGTATTCTAGAGATGCTAGCAAGTTGTTCATTTATGTACATATTCATAATGCTATAAATAGTTCTTGTCAATATGAATTAAAGGGTCGGAGACTTTTCTATTCAGTATGAGCAGTAAAGGAATATTTGTTGCCGCCTATTTCTGATGGAGCATAAGCACTAAAATGACATCCATGGAAAGCGCCATAAACAAGTAGGTAATCTGTCACTTTATAATGATGACTTCTAATCGTCTAACACACATTTAATATCTCTAATATAACTAGAAATAGTTATACATAAATTAAAAATGTTGAGAATTTCGAACAATCAATACCATAGCCAACCTCAGCCGCTCTATTCAGAGCTTAATTTTTACATTAAAAGTGTATCTTGAAAGGACACGTGACTGCCACGTGCAACATTTTCCACCCTAAAAACTAAATTTGAACTGAAAAAGGAGGTGTGGTAAACGATATTGACTTGTTAGCATTCGCGATGACTTTTCGGTCGCTGTCGCAGTTGGCTGTTCCAGAGTCCAACCGGGAACAGTTCATATTGAATGTCCCTCCTCCCAGAATTAACTTCGATTGTATAATTATCTGTGTATTAAACTGATAGATAATTGAAAAATTATTTACGTTTTCAGGAAACTGCTGCTCGACTGCTATTTATGGCTGTACGATGGGTACGTTGTTTGGCACCATTCCAGACGCTTAGTAAACACGATCAGCTTTTGTTATTGCAAGAGTCTTGGAAGGATTTATTTTTATTACATCTGGCTCAATGGTCAGTTCCATGGGATTTATCTGCTTTGCTAAGCTGTCCGCAGGCACGTGAACGCTTACCTTCCGATTTGCACACCGCAATGGAGATTAAGACTATTCAGGTAAAATTCAATACCTATAGGTACTCTGAATTATTAAAGTAATTCTGTACAGGATGTATGTTTAGCTACATTTAAAGTACATTAGACATATACCATTGATTATCATATTACATACATTTAGCATACATACATTGTTTTTAATTAACAGTAGGTACGTGTTTCAAGTGACATCATATTAAAAATATATTATTCAGTGAACATAAAGAATAATATTGTATTACAGATCTCAAATTTACTGTACTATCACAAGTAACACTTTTTACACAAGTAGGCACTTTTAATTTATTCCAGTGCTTTAACAAGGGTTGTATATTCAATTCAATTACAATAATTACACTCAAATTTCATGCAATAGAAGTTGTAGTAAATTACATTCATTACAAGAAGAACATTTAACTTACTTAATTTTCAGCAAAATTTTTATCATTGCTATTAAAATGTAAGGGTTAAGATGTAGATTACATAATTTTTTTTTATTAGCGACCATGACGTTTTTCACACTTCTAATTAGAATTTTGTATACGCGTATTGCACTTTTATTAATTAAAATTTAATTGATCATTTTAAGCGTTTCAGATCTTCTTTTCTAAGTTCTTTTTTAGATTTTCAACAATTTTAATTTTTATTGACCAATTAATCCACCTTAAACTTGGAAGAATATGCGCGTCAATCAATTTTACAGCAACAGTTTATAAATAAATGTATGTAAATAAAAATTGAAATAATTTTGGCAGCTAAACACTTTAATATGTATGTAAGTTTATTAAATGCTATCGTAGATCTTTGGATAGTTATTCCCGTTATCATGAAGTTGTCTAAACTTATATTTTAATAACTCTACAGAAAATAACCTAGTTGAGAATAAGTCTGAATATCTAGGTAGATGGCCAATTATTCCCAAAAACTTTTTTAACTCTATCTAAATATTCTATATAGGTAGGTGGATGTGCAAAAAGCAGAAGAATACATTAAAACGAGGATTAAACTGTACATTTAAGAAATAAACTACTGCTTACCAAATTTCATTTTAGCAAAGACATCACTACAACAGAAATTATTGTATTCTCAGAGTTCTAATAAATTTTGTCAAGCAGTGGTGTTTGTCTGTCTCCCTCAAAGTATTGATTTGAATCATTTTTATCGGTAAAATTGCTTTTGAAAAAAGGTATTCGAAGAATGATAGAATTAGGTAATAGTTTTTGAAAATTTTTTAATTTTCCATAAATTTTCTTTATATTAAAAATAGGCTCCTTTAAATTTGAATTACGGGATACGTTTAAAAACACTGCTATCGACAATTCCTATTATTCGATCGTATGATCAGTGCGAAGCACTGCTTCTTAAAGTGTATTTGCCCCGGTGTCGAGATACAAAAACACCGGTCAAAAGTTTTCTACAGAAATACAGAACATACAACGTTCAAACAAAAATCTAGAAGGAGAAATGATGATTCTACGCCTCTCTGTAATAGATTTTCAATTTTTCTTAAAATATATGTTTTTGAAGACACTAAACTACCAAATAACGTAATAACGTACCTTTCAAATATACATTTAATTGCATATTTATTTAAACACACGACAGGCATGCATTGATGCTTTCTACAATAAAATATGTATCTATGCAGTTCTAAATTTAAAAATTGTTTTTAAAAAATATATATTACACATACAATGTTTTATCTAACATCTCTGTTATAAAAATGATGAATCAATAATTAAATTGTTTTTATATACTTCAACAGTTTAAATAAAATTAAATAGTTGATTTATTAAACGTTAGAAAATACAAAGTTTTCTGCGCATAGAGAGGCAAGCGCCAGGAGATCTTGAAAGTATTATACTCACGCCGCTTAATTTAGTAACGTTAAACGTTAACCCTTATGCTGCAGCTTGCGCAGTAACAAAATTAAAAAACAATGGTAGAGAGTAACATAAAATTAACGAAAACATTAATACGAATGCATTTACGTACGTGATCGTTACTACCGAGTCGACACTAGGTATCGCAAAACTTATTGTTTAAGTATTAATAGAAATTTTACGCCAGTCAGTTTAGTAACGCTAAACGTTTTCCCTAATACTGCGGCTGCGCGGTAACATAAAATTAACCAAAAACATTAATTGTATCGTAATGTTAATGCTATCATTGTTTCCCGTTAATTTTATGTTACTGAACAACTTCGTATAAAGGATAACGTTTAACTTTAATAAATTAAGTGACGTAGATCTTTCTAATAATAAGTTGAGATTTGCGTTAACATTTATATTAAAATGTATAACTTTATTTGCTTCATTTTTTGTCACTTCAATATTGTTTTCATAAGTGCCCTTTCTATAAGTGCCCTCAGGAAATTATTTACTCAAAATTATCGGTAACATTACGATCACTTATCATATTACTACTGATTATTTTATCCCACTGATTATGTGCATTTCTCATTTCCATAGCACAAAAACAGCCTCTTGTGAGAAATATTCTTAGGTCGCAGAGACATATATTTTCTACAAATATTCAGCACATTAACTAAAAATGCTTCTTTCATAATCATTGAAGCTACGTGAAACATATGTTTTTGTATCTGGTACAGTACCAACACATATGATCCTATATTTTCTACATTATCGCAATAACATGTTCAATAACTCCCAACATCTACACCTCTAATTACCCAAAAGATGGGCGACCTGTAATGTAAAAATAAATTTTATTCTCAAATAACAGATTCACTTACCTTAACCACATGAAATATTTATTGTTAGGTTATTCTTCTAGAAACTGTTGATTTCGGTCTGTTTCAAGAACTGATTTCTTCGACTTGTAATTTTTTGATCCGTTTTCAAAAGCCATTAACACCATATTGTGAAATATCTGTATTTTCATGAAGCTAATATCAATCTTAACATATTATATTTTGTCCTCATTGAAGAGAATTTTTTTGGGCAGTAAAGAAATAACAAAGCATGTCTGCGCTTACTCCACAAACATCGTTTTCCTATTTCCATTTATTGAAATCACTTAATTATTTGTAATAAACATCTGTGGATTTTTGCGGTAGTATAAACTCGATGTGGCTTCTTCAAAATCTCATCATATTTCCAGAAGAGAACATTCTCTTTTCATTTCCATTAAGGACCGGGGTAATTTTTTTAAATAATAATTTACTGTCAACAAACCAACAAAGCAAAACACAACAACATGGCAATGAAATCATAGACTACTAACGTATAAAATTTTCGGGTTTTGATGATTTTAAGAACTCTTACGGATGGAGGAGTAGGATAAAGCTATGTATTCTACTTGGTTCTTAACAGCAAATAAGTTTGCTCGATAAATATTAGTCACTCGGGCAATACTAAATAGCTATTAGTCAAACTTCTAACTTTTAGCTTGCAAAGTGGTGTCTGTGGTGATGGTTTGAGGTACTAATACTCCCACCCTCATTATTATACGCTAATGAATTGTCCACGAACGGGTTTAGTAAAATCATTACTCTTTATTTGTTTTGTGTTGATATCTTATGTGTATGTGTGTCACAAACGTCATCATCGCTTCCACAGAGGCAGCCCTGATTTATTGCATCTTCCTTTTCATACCGCGGAGAACCACACCCAACCGTAGGGCAAATACCCTTTTAAATAAAATGTAAAATTTTATTGTTTTTGTTGTAAATTAACATCATAAATACAACGACAAGTCAGTGGTGCGACATCTACTGTGTAAGCAATGTACAGGGTGGACCGATTTGGATGGGATTGCAGGGTATTTTGTTAACTAATACCATTGTTTCAATACTGTTAAACGCAAAAACTATTCACGTAGCATTGGGCCAACTTATTGAGACAAATTAAGCAGCGAAAACAAAAACTGTTACTGTGTTTCATTGTTTTAAATTATTGCTCGCCCTACTTAAAAGGTGCAGCGACAAGTTCGCCTGTAATTCCCTTAATTTTCTAAAAATTTCCTATATTGTTGAAAGCTTACAATAAGGCATCTCAACTATTGGTGACCAAAGTTAAAATTGACTACCCATTTGATTTACACGCTAAAACTGCACAAAATGTCTTTGCACTTTTCCCTGAGTTTTTATCAACAGATGAGATATGGATCCCTACGAAGTTTGGAAAATTCAATTTTGGTCCTTGCTTAAAAATGAAAAAGTAGCAAATTTTTGTTTTCGCTGTTTAATTTTATCAAAAGTTGACCTACGCGAACAATTTTGCTCTAACAGTAATACTTACCAGAAATACCCTGCAATCCCATCGAAATCGGTCGGCTAAGCTTAGTCAATTAACCATACTTTGTGAACTGCGCTTACATATTGCCATTTTTTTTTTTTTTTTTTTGATTTAAAACTAAAACTTGTTATCTTTGTTCTAGAAATAATGTCGGTTCAGGCAAATATCACCGGATGGCAGCGAATGTGGTTGCATGAAAGCCGTGGTCTTGACTCCAGGTACCGTAATTTATTTTCCAATTCTTAGTTTATGATGTATATGAATCCAACTATCCCTCTAAGCATTTCTTTATAGAAACTGCTGGATTATGTGACGTCCAACCTGTCGAAATGCTTCAAGATCAAGCACAATGTATACTTGGTGATTATGTACGTACTCGTTATCCTCGACAACCACGCTTTGGACGTTTGCTTCTTTTAGTACCAAGTTTGAGAGCAATTCGTGCGCTAACAAGCTGAACTACTCATTTTTAAGGACACAATAGGAGATATTCCAATAACACAATTATTGGGGTATACAAAACAAATGGAAAAAATGTTCTTCACCTCTAACATAAATATTCCTTACTAATTATTATTTTTTTGTTTCCTGTGATATTAAATACCAAATATGTTGATGAAGAATGTAAATATTTATTGTGTTAATTTGTTCAAAGTAATATTTCAATCCATGTTTTACTGTAAAAATACAACAAAAAGCATTGTTATATTTTTGGCTTTTGATTTTTATTATTATTTTGTGACGTTTGTCAAGGTTAAAAAGAATTGATTGCTTTGACAATATGTTTTCAAGCATTTAGAATTTGATTCCAACCTAAAGCAATCGTTGGACAAACTAATAGATAGAATTTCAAATCAATTAATAGTAGGTATTTGGAAACAGCCACAGATGTCAATAATATAAACTAGAAATAATAGCGGTCTAGATGTTACCTTTGCTAGAAGTACCTGAGTAGTAGGTTTTGAGTTACCATTGGAAATATAAGAAATAAGGTATCTCACTAGATTTTGACTTGAATGCTGATTTGTGGTGGATGGATATGTGACTGTTTTGAAAAATCGTTATACACTGCATACCAGCAGGTTGAGGTGACCCAAAGCCAATGATTTGAATGTGGGTGTAACGATTATTAACGATTACGACTTACTCAAAAGCAGATGTAAAGGTTTTATAGAGAGTCAATACAACAATTTTCAAATAGCTGGTCCTGATTTTTTTGGTTGGATTGGGTTGTTCAAAACAAGTAGTTGATTAATATAGGAAACATAATTTTTGTGACTTTTGAGATAACTGACAATGTGCAGGTATGATGATTAGGTTCATAAACAGAGCTAAAGTAGTCAGAGAAAAGACCAACATTCTTTATTAGGCGCTTCCAAGTGCGTCACTAATACAGTTGATTGCGGACAACTAAAACGTGTGATCTGTGGGACAGATTCGTAGTTTTTTTCTGTTTTTAGAGGTTTGCGATGATTTTTGGACCAAAGTGTTTTTAAATATTCCAAATTCAATTTTTATAGTTTGAGTTAAAGGGCGTGATACCTAAATTTTAAATTTGGCATTTTACTAAGTTGTTTTTGTTCTAATGAAAAGTAGGACCATTACTTATGCTTTAATGCAATTTTAAGCCACTTATTTCACAAAATTAGCTCAACGTTCATTTCAAACTGTACAAAAGTTGTCCGCAATCCGCTGATTGAAGTTACTTGGAAATATCTTATCAATAATTGATGTTGAATGTAATTTAAAGTTTGGTGGAATTAAATCAGGATACGCCTAAGACCCAAGACACCAAAAGAGTTACAGAGTACAGATATTATTCAGAGGAACAACTCTCGTGGAAGGGCATTCCATCTTGTGCATTGGTAGTCGCTATGTTTTAAGAGATTATATCAGAGGCGTCATATTTAAATTTCAAATAAACATTAATGTGTAAGATGTATCAGAAATATGCCCATTAACCTTGAAACTTTAGACGAGATTGCTATATTATGACGGTTAAAAGCTATATGATACAATATCCTTCAATTCAGTAATTTGACCATGCCGGATAATTATTTTATATGGTTATAAATTAAAATTTTTAAATACGATCCCGAATTTCTAGATTTTGAGATGGCTGCTGTTGTCTTGAAAAGATCAAACCACCCACGTTAAGTTGTTCCTCTCGAAAGATTTTTTTACTTTGTGGTTATGCTTTATATTTGACTCAGTACCTACTATGTAACTTAGTAATCTGTTTTAGTAAGAAAATAGATGGTAGTCAACGACTTTGTTAGATTTTTACTAGTTATTATAAATTTTACTTTTTCGTGTAATAAACTTATATCGATCATAGTAGAACCAGAAAGGGTACCTACTGTTAGTATACCTACTAGGAAAGTTCACAGAAATGATAACGTTTAATGAGAGAGTCGGTACAAAAATTTAGAAGCATTTTAGCATTATGTTCGCCCACAAGATCCTCTTCCATTGATCACCATTAATTTTGTAGTTTAATGTCGTATAATTTACAAAAACGTTTTTCTTATGATAGGTACTTACTTAAAGGTTTCGGTAATTTACGTAAATTTCAAGAGCTTTATGATATGGATCTTGGGATAGTACCTAAGGGTAACATTACTAAATCTAGAGTTCTATTATTACAATTTTTCCTGCCATTAAATTGATACAGTTCAATAAAGAAAAATGATTATAAAACCTTCAGCTGACGGATTGCTAAGGTTATTACTTGGCACAAGTTGAAAGTATTACAGGAAAAAACAAGGGAAACGGAATATTGATATCACTAATTTTATTTAAAAGAAATTTCAAGAGGGAGTCATAAACACAACACACATGAAATTTTTTTTTTTATTTTCAAAAGCAGACTAACCCTCAAGTCTTCACAAATACCTTCGCAGCTCCAGTCAGAAATCGTGTAAGACTTAAGATCAACTGGAAACAGCAACACAAAAACCTCTGCCGTCGCAGTTTATGCAGCACCCACCTCTTTCGTATAGACATAAAGTTTTGATTGCACATTTTGCTACTTTCATTCGGTTCAAGTTTGAAGGTGGCGATAAGAAAATATTCTAAATTTGTTTCGTAGTGCAAGAACACCCTAGTTGTAAACTTACACTCATTATGAATATTAAAAACCACGTAAGTAAAATATATAGAAAATAAAATTACTTTATCGAGATTTGACTCTATTTGAGATCACAAATACATACCTAATTAATTATCAGCAAATATTGGGCACGGTTCAGGTTTTTTTTAAAGAAATCTTAACCAATTGAAGATTTACCTCAATGAGTATGGTAATATAATAATAATAATAATGACAATTTAATGTTTAGATTACACTAATAGGGCTTGACAAATCTTTTCCACTATCTCAATACATATTTTCATTATTAAATTCCTGAATGCCAACAATTTCTAAATTAATGCAACGGGTGGCTTTGTTGCATTTGACTAATTCAGAATGCAAATTCTTATTTTCTATTTTATCACCTCAAAAATACTGGTTTGAATACCTACTAATTTAACATGCTGTGTTGCAACAACTTTGAGTGGGGGGTTTTGCCCACCGTTGATTTTATTTACGCCTGAACTTGAACATTTTATTACACTCTACATATTTATTAACAACTGATATTAACAATCGTCGTCGCCGCGGGTCTTGCCTCCGTAATGTAGATGCCGTCAACGAAACGGTAGATGTTCGGTAGCGGCAGCTCGATGAGGCGCAACTTCCAGGCTGGCGGCGAGGTAGGCGGCGTGTGCGTGGTTCCCGTTGCTGTGAGCGAGCGTATGGACGGGGGTGCCGTCGTCTTCTGCGGCGATGGAGGTAACGGCGACACTGGCTCCGGTATGGGTGCGCGTCGAAGGAAGGCGCGACGTCGCTCCGCTGTCGGCGTCGTTCTCGGCGCGACCCCTGTGGTGCCTTGATTGCTGCGGGGGCATCGACCGACCCTCAGTTGTGTGGCGGCGTGATCCCTGGGCCAGGCGTGGAACTGGGCTAGACGCGCCAGTGGGTAGGCCGGGCTATACGCGCCGGTGGTTGTTCCGGGCTATACGCGCCGGTGGTTGCTTTCACTGGGCTATACGCGCCAGTTAGTGGCTCTGTTAGTTTAAGGCCTAACTGAGAGTGTCTCTTTTCTGCGCGAGCCGTCTTCTTATAGGGGTTGTTGGCGTGATCGATCGGCTTCGCGCGTCCTCGGCTTGTAGGAGGGATGATTTTTGCATGTGTGGGGGATAGCCTGTAGTTGTGGTCCCCACATACCCCCTTGCTGGTGACAGAGTCACCCGTTTGGAATCGTACCGGTAGGCGGATCTTTCTTTCCGACTCGGGTCGTTGCTGGGTTGACTGTGGCCTGTGTTTGCTGAGTTTTGGGTTGTACCTCTGTATATGCCGGTTTTTGATCCTTTCTGCCGTCACAGTACAGGGTTTTGGCCGTTTTTGTTTATGGTAAACGTTCTATTGCTTTGCTTGATGACGGCGTAGGGTCCGTCGTACGGTCTCTGCAGTGTGCGTCTTACTGTGTCGTTTCTCACGAAAACTAGGTTGGCGTTGTCGAGTTAGTCGGAAAACAAGCTCTTGCGTGCGCTGTGTGTTGCCGTTGGAACCGGTTTGAGTGTTTGCATGTGACGTCGTAACTGTGTCACATAGTTCTGCGGCTCCACGCTTCGGTCTGTTTGCTGTTCGCACAAGAATTCGCCTGGTAAGCGTATGCTTTCGCCGTATACCATTTCTGCTGCTGTCGCCGAAAGATCCTCTTTCCATGCCGTCCGTATGCCTAACAGTACGATGGGCAGTGTTTCGAACCAGTCTTCCGTATTGTGGCACGTCAAGGCTGCCTTCAGGTGACGGTGGAATCTTTCCACGAGTCCGTTTGCTTGCGGATGATAGGCCGTTGTTCGGTTTCGCGTGAAACCGGCTACCTCCTCTAGGCGTTTGAAGAGTAGTGCCTCGAACTGTCTGCCTTGGTCTGTCGTGACTTGTAGTGGTGTTCCGAATCTTGTTATCCAGTGGACAAAGAACGCGCGTGCAACGGTTTCGGCTTCGATGTTCTCCAGCGGTATGGCTTCTGGCCATCCCCGGGTGAAACGGTCTATACACGTAAGTATGTATCTGTGTCCGCGCGATATTGGTAGAGGTCCGACCAGGTCGATGTGCACGTGGTCGAATCTAGCTGATGGTGCCTTGAATTGTATCGGATGTGGAACGTTGTGTCTTGTCACTTTGGAGCGTTGGCAATGTGTGCATTGTTGTGTCCATCTACGGCAGTCGTTCCGAATACCTGGCCATACGAATCTTTGAGATACGAGTTTGGCTGATGCTTTTGCTCCTGGGTGCGACAATTGGTGTAGGCTTTCGAAGGCTTGTCTTCTGAGTGCGCTTGTGACAAACGGTCTTGCCTGTGCCCTGTGGACACGTCGCAGTAGACTTCGGTTGTGTGTCCTGGACATGTGTAACTTTTGAGCTGTAGACTTGTGTTGTTTTGCTGCCGGACGTTCTGTAGTTCCCCGTCGTTTGGCTTCGCCCTAATTCGTCGAAGTTGATACCTGCTGTGAGCTGGTCGACTCTTGACAGTGCGTCGGCTACTATTGTTGTCTCTGCCTGATATGTGCTGTATGTCTGTCGAGAATTGCCCTATGTAGTCCAGGTATCTGAACTGTCGTGGTGAACATTTTCCAGTTTCTGCTTGAAGGCGAATGTTATCGGTTTGTGATCTGTATAGATCGTGAATTGACGTCCTTGCAATAGGTGTTGGTAATGACGTATTGTGGAGTAAATGGCGAGCAGTTCTCTGTCGTAAGCTGCGTACTTCTGTTCTGCGTTTGACAACTTTCGTGACAGGAAGGCTAGCGTTTCCAATCTCCGTTTTGGATTTGTTGTATGACACCTCCGATTGCTGTGTCTGATGCGTCAGTTGTGCGCCTGGTTGTGGGTGTGTAAGCAGCGCGGCTTCTGCGATCTGCTGTTTGCATTCCTCGAATGCTGATTGTGCTTCCTCGTTCCAGTTAGTATGGGTTGATTGCCTTTACAGGTTTGCCTTTGGAGAGGTCGTTCCAGCGGTGATTGCGTTTTTGCTGCGTTTTGGTATGAAACGTCGGTAGTAGTTGATCATGCCCAATACTTGTCGTAATTTTCTTGCTGTTTTGGGTGCTTCCGAAATCTCGGATTGTTTTGACTTTGTCTGGTAGTGGTTGTGTTCCCTGCTCTGAGATTAGACAGCCAAGGAATTGGACTTATTGCTTCTCCGAATGTGCATTTTGCTGGGTTAATGATGATCCCATTGTCTTCGTAAGTCTTTGGGACGGTTGCCGTAGGTGTAACTCGTGTTCTTCCTCGGACGTTGATGCTACCAGTATGTCGTCGATGTATGCGTAACAAAAATCCATGTCTCGTAATATTTCATCCATGAACCTTTGGAACGTCTGTGCTGCGTTACGTAACCAGGACGTCATGTAAGGGAATTCGTATAACCCGAACGGCGTTGTAATGATTGCAGTTTTGGGTATGTCTTCCTCGGCGACTGGGATTTGGTGGTATGCTTTTTACCAAATTCTAATGTGGCGAAATACTTCTTTCCGTGACAGCGTTTGGGAGAAATCCTCGATGTGTGGGACTGGATATTTGTCGGGAGTGTTCGTGCGTTTAACGCTCTGTAATCTCCGCACGGTCTCCATTCCGCGTTTTCTTGGGCACTAGGTGTAGTGGCGCTGCCCAAGAGCTTTTTGATGGGCGAGCAATGCCCAGTTGGACCATGAGTCTGAACTCTTCCTTGGCTAGCTTCAGTTTGTCTGGCGCTAGTCTTCGTGGTCTGCTGGCTGCTGGTGGACCTTCTGTTGTTTGAATGTGGTGTTTTGTGCAATGTTGCGGATTTGTAGGTATTCCTGCTGGTTTTGTGATTGCTGGGAATTCTTTTAGCAACTCGTGGTATTTCTTGTTGTTGCAGATTGTGCTAATCCCTTTGTTTTGTGAGTCGTGAGTTGTGCGACCCTCTGCTGTTAGGTTTGTGGCCATGTCGTATAGCCTTTGTTTGCGTACGTCTACCAGTAGTGCGTAGTGTGATAGGAAGTCGGCTCCTATGATGGGTTTGTGTGTATCTGCTACTATGAATCTCCACGGGAAGCTTAACCGAAGATCAAGATCTAGGTTTATTGCTCCGTATGTGTTGATTTCGGTGTTGTTGGCTGCGTAGAGTTTGTACTGCGATGTTTGTCGTTTGTCTTTGAGTAATTTGCGCGGGAAAATGCACGTCTGCCCCAGTGTCTATCAAGAATTCGATTTTAGATCTCTGGTCTGTGACGTAAAGACGGCGCGTTTGTTTTGAGCGTCGCTGGCCGTCATTAGCGACTGCTCTGGTCGTTTCCCCGATTGCTTGCTGCCTTGCATGGCGCTTGGCATTTCTTGGCTTTGCTGCCGAACTTATAGTGGTACCAGCACGTGTCGTATGTTTTGGATCTGGACCGACTTCGTGTTCTTGTATGCCCTGTTGCGCGATTTCGTGTTCTGCTTTGCATTTGCGTTTTGAGTTGTGCAATTTCGTTGACCAAATCTTTGATTGTGTCGTCTATCGTATTGACCGTAGGAGTAGTAACCGTAGTTGTGTTTAAGATTGCGTCGGCTAAGTCCGCTACGTCTGATAGGTTTGCCGTTCTCTGTGTTGCCAGGATGGCTTGGACGTTGGTCGGTAGTCGGCTGGACCAGATTGATCTTAGGAGTGTTTCCGGTACTGCTGTTCCTGCCAGATGCTGCAGGTGTCTTAAGAACTGGGATGGTTTGCGGTCTCTAGCTCTTCTCGCTCTAGCAGCTGCTTAGTTTTTTGCTCTGGCTGATGCCAGTCTGCGTATTAACTCTGTTTCAGCTTGTTGTATTTGTTTTCTGTGGGTGGTGCGGTGAGGACGTCTCGTACTTCGCTTGCGTACCGGGCCTCTAGGTTGCCTGCTACGTATCCGTACTTTGTTCCGTCTGAGTTATGCCGCTTATGTGGAATTGATTCTCGATTTTTTTGCATGTGTGGGGATAGCCTGTGTTTGTGGTCCATACAAACGAAAACGATGCGTTGAATCGGCCGATCGACTGTAAATCAAAATCTGGATGGTAGCCGCCATAAAAATTGCCCTTAATCGACTTTCTTACCGACAAAATTTCCGGAATTGGTATTTCTAAATACGGTCCGTTTTTAAAGTTACCTTTGAAGTTGCAATGAATAATTTCGTGTTGTCCTATGGTGTTGTCATTTAATTTGAAGCTTTAATAGTTATTTACACTACGTACCTATAAGTGTTTGTTCACCGAATTGCGTGTTTGCAATTTAAGTGAACAAGAACGACCTCTAAGTGGTGTGTTGATTTTGTTCGATACATCCAGAGGCAATTTTGTATAACCTTCGTTTTGATATTTTAAATGTTGTGTGAAAAATCTCATATGCTAAGAAAAAAAGTATAACAAAAATCGCAGTGTTATTGTCACTTTGACATCGAAAAAGTTACCTGCGACTTTTCTAGCGACTAATGCACTAGTGGTTTTTCACTTAGGGTTTTTAATCAATTATTGCGCTCTCCATTGATATTTAAAGTTATCAATTTGACAGTTTATTCAAATTAAAATTTGTATCTAAAATAAATAGTTTGACATGTTCTAGTTTTCTTATTCATTAAATTGTCCTACTCGAGGTTTGTATTTTAGCAAGTAAACTTGTGTTGTTTAAATTCTAATCTGTTTTCTTTAGCAATTTTATTCGAAAAACTGTCAACCTAAAAACGCGACACCAATTGCTAGACATAGAAAATAACCGGAGGTTATAGAATGGAATCTGCATAGAAAAATGGTGTACGTTATAACGTAGCTTCGTCTCTTAGCAGATAGGAACCAAATATCTCAGATGAAAACCTAAAAGCAATATGGCGGAAAATTTAAATACTAATACAGGTTAATTTTGTACGAAATAGGAATTATAAATTTATTACATTATTTGTCTAAATAGATTGAAAGGTTTTTCAATTTCTTTGAGCTAGTCAAAATATTTCATTACTAAAAAGCACGGTTTTATCAATAAACGTAAACGTTAGCATTAGGCAGTTTCCTTACAAAACATTTGTAAAATAAATGACATTCTTTTAAATTTACTGAATATATTACAAAGATGTTTATGATTTAAGTAATATTAGTATACAGGGTGTCTTTGTTGACGGCCCATTAAATTATTCAGAAACTACTCTGATTTAAATTTTGAAAATGGCGTTAGGGGTTTAGAACATGGTCTTTCTAACTAAAATAATGGTTTCCGTTATATCGGAAATTGTCGTAAACTTCCTTATTTTCAATGTAACACCCTGTCTATTTTTGTATTTTTGAATTCTTCACTTTACGTAGAGTTTTATTAAATTTCCTTATACCTAAATTCAACTGTTTTTGAAAATTAATTATTTTCAAAAAAATTTCAAGAACAGTAACCAATCAAAATAATGTAAATTATAGATAGAGCAATACAATTTACACAAAGTAAAGTTATACAACTAAGGTTTCCATTCATGCCTACTTAGTGGCTTAATCACATACAGGGTGGTAAAAGTTAACGTCAAGTTTAGTTAACATGAAAGCATTTTAAATTGCTTTCTTCAAATGGAACACCCATTATATTCTGGCATAATCTAATACAAGATTTTATTCTCTTTTGAGTAATATAATACTTCCCTATACCTATCTCTGCTAGTTTTCGATTTATCTCTATTTTTCTGTTTATTGAATTAAATCATTTGATTTCTTGCAAAGATGGCTGTGAGATTTAAACATCACAACAATCAACGGAACTGTCATTTGCAATTTGTTGTTAGTTTGATGGAACTTCACTGCATAATTTATTGTGTACTTAATTATGGAAAACATTTATTCAAACATTATTTTAAACTTGTTGTTTATTCATGGACAGTGCAATTATGAGTAGAACATGTAGAGTTTTTAATGCAACTTATCCTAATTTGCCACCAATGAGCAGAAAAAATTAAGAACAATTTTAAATAATCAACTACAATATGGTACAATATCTGCAGGAAGAATTGTACCTAATCCAGTGACTTTAGATCAAGATAATGTGATCAACGTGTTGGGATAATTTTAACGCTTT